>CM049796.1:43079674-43097821 GCA_027422405.1 Ptychobarbus kaznakovi | reverse complement strand
TTTTTAGGAGGGGGTTAATATATTACAATTACTTGGCTTCCCAAAAATTCATATCTCACTAAATCCTGTACAGTGTCCTTCATGATCCAGCTCTGATTTTAAATTAAAAATTTATTTTATTATAAACAAGACTCAACACCCTCCTTCTCTCCTACAGTAGTGACATCATCACTAGCCCCGCCTCCACACGCTAATGTCACATATTATTATGCTTCTCACATTGTGTTTGGACCTCTTGCAAAGAGTGCCGCTCATGTCAGTGCATCGTTGACACTCACTGATCTGGAGGTCAGAGGTCACTGTGATGGGCTGATGATGTCTCTCTCTCTCTCCCAGCGCCGCCGGTCGCTCCAGCGTTGGGAACGTCAGCTCATCCGTGAGCGAGGATGGAGCACTAATCAGTTGGGAATACTGGGGCCCCGAGAAACACCTTTATGTTGAATATATTATAGACAAGAGTAAGAATCCTGCATGGTTGTGTTGTGTGGATGATGATGATGATGATGATGAAACGCAGAACATATACATTCCCATGAGTAGATCTCCTGTAGTAACTAATACACAGTCATCTACCCCGCTGAACAGAGCTGGTTAGTGCTGGTGGTGACCCATCTGTTCAGCAGGGTACACTGCAAAAAATGATGTTCTTACTTGGTATTTTATCTTGTTTTCCAGTACAACTATCTAAAGAATATCTGAGAAATTGATAAAAATGAAGTGAGTTTATACTTAAAATAAGAAACTAAAGGTGCTCGTAGATATCATATCATCATACCTCCCCAGTTGATTAATCATAATATGCTAAATTTTCACTAATTTTCAAATATTTCGAAAAAATTTGAACATTGGATAAAGCCAGGTGAAAATGTATTGTTTGATTTTGTTGACACATTAAAGTTAAATTTTTTACAATGGGGATTTGGACTTCTCCTTCTATCACTCCATAAATCATAAAAACAAATATATTTTCACCACGTTTTAAGAATAAACTCGTATATAAATTGGTGTGAATGAAATATAAATAAATCCCTCAGTAAAAACCTTCATAATATAGAGAGGAATACAACTCTAAGTTTTGGTGTATGTCAGTGCTGCTGAAGTGGAGAAACAAACTAATTACCTTTAAATATAGGCATTTTCGCCATGTTTGTAGGAATGAAATGTTGTAAAAACCAGTGTGAATGAAATATTAACAAACCCTTCAGTAAAAACCTTCATAATATAGAGAGGAATACAACTCTTAGTTTTGGTGTATGTCAGTGCTGCTGAAGTGGAGAAATGAACTCTTTAACTTTAAATATTGGCATTTTCGCCATGTTTTTAACAAATAAAATGTTGTATAAATCAGTGTGAATGAAATATAAACAAATCCCTCAGTAAAAACCTTCATAATATAGAGAGGAATACAACTCTAAGTTTTGGTGTTTGTCAGTGATGCTGAAGTGGAGAAACAAACTAATTACCTTTAAATATAGGCATTTTCGCCATGTTTTTAGGAATAAAATGTTGTAAAAACCAGTGTGAATGAAATATAAACAAATCCCTAGGTAAAAACCTTCAGAATATAGAGAGGAATACAACTCTAAGTTTTGGTGTATGTCAGTGCTGCTGAAGTGGAGAAAAAAACTAATTACCTTTAAATATAGGCATTTTCGCCATGTTTGTAGGAATGAAATGTTGTAAAAACCAGTGTGAATGAAATATGAACAAACCCTTCGGTAAAAACCTTCATAATATAGAGAGGAATACGACTCTAAGTTTTGGTGTATGTCAGGTCTGCTGAAGTGGAGAAACAAACTCTTTACCTTTAAATATTGGCATTTTCGCCATGTTTTTAACAAATAAAATGTTGTATAAATCAGTGTGAATGAAATATAAACAAATCCCTCAGTAAAAACCTTCATAATATAGAGAGTAATACAACTATAAGTTTTGGTGTATGTCAGTGCTGCTGAAGTGGAGAAACAAACTCTTTACCTTTAAATATAGGCATTTTCGCCATGTTTTTAGAATAAAATATTGTAAAACCAGTGTGAATGAAATATAAACAAATCTCCTCGGTAAAAACCTTCAGGATATACAGAGCGGAATACAACTCTAAGTTTTGGGTGTATGTCAGTGCTGCTGAAGTGGAAAAAAACCTAATTACCTTTAAATATAGGCATTTTCGCCATGTTTGTAGGAATAAAATATTTTGTAAAAACCAGTGTGAATGAAATTAAACAAATCTTTCGGTGAAGACCTTCATAATATAGAGAGGAATACAACTCTAAGTTTTGGTGTTTGTCAGTGCTGCTGAAGTGGAGAACAAACTAATTTGCTTTAAATATAGGCATTTTCGCCATGTTTTTAACAAATAAAATGTTGTATAAATCAGTGTGAATAAAATATAAACAAATCCCTCAGTGAAAAACTTCAGAATATAGAGAGAAATACAACTCTAAGTTTAGGTGTATGTCAGTGCTGCTGAAGTGGAGAAACAACCTAATTACCTTTAAATAAAGGCATTTTCACCACGTTTGTATGAATAAAATGTTGTAAAAAACAGTGTGAATGAAATATGAACAAACCCTTCGGTAAAGACCTTCATAATATAGAGAGGAATACAACTCTAAGTTTTGGTGTATGTCAGTGCTGCTGAAGTGGAGAAACAAACTAATTACCTTTAAATATAGGCATTTTCGCCATGTTTGTAGGAATGAAATGTTGTAAAAACCAGTGTGAATGAAATATGAACAAACCCTTCGGTAAAAACTTTCATAATATAGAGAGGAATACAACTCAAAGTTTTGGTGTATGTCAGGTCTGCTGAAGTGGAGAAACAAACTCTTTACCTTTAAATATAGGCATTTTCGCCATGTTTTTAACAAATAAAATGTTGTATAAATCAGTGTGAATTAAATTTAAACAAATCTCTCGGTAAAAACCTTCAGGATATATAGAGAGGAATACAACTGTAAGTTTTGGTGTATGTCAGTGCTGCTGAAGTGGAGAAACAAACTCTTTACCTTTAATATAGGCATTTTCGCCATGTTTTTAGGAATAAAATTTTGTAAAAAACCAGTGTGAATGAAATATAAACAAATCTCTCGGTAAAAACCTTCAGGATATATAGAGAGGAATACAACTCTAAGTTTTGGTGTATGTCAGTGCTGCTGAAGTGGAGAAACAAACTCTTTACCTTTAAATATTGGCATTTTCGCCATGTTATTAACAAATAAAATTTTAATAAATCAGTGTGAATGAAATATAAACAAATCCCTCAGTAAAAACCTTCATAATAGAGAGGAATACAACTATAAGTTTTGGTGTATGTCAGTGCTGCTGAAGTGGAGAAACAAACTCTTTACCTTTAAATATAGGCATTTTCGCCATGTTTTTAGGAATAAAATATTGTAAAAACCAGTGTGAATGAAATATAAACAAATCCCTCGGTAAAACCTTCAGGATATATAGAGAGGAATACAACTCTAATTTTGGTGTATGTCAGTGCTGCTGAAGTGGAAAAAAACCTAATTACCTTTAAATATAGGCATTTTCGCCATGTTTGTAGGAATAAAATATTTTGTAAAAACCAGTGTGAATGAAATATAAACAAATCTTTCGGTAAAGACCTTCATAATATAGAGAGGAATACAACTCTAAGTTTTGGTGTTTGTCAGTGCTGCTGAAGTGGAGAAACAAACTAATTACCTTTAATATAGGCATTTTCGCCATGTTTTTACAAATAAAATGTTGTATAAATCAGTGTGAATAAAATATAAACAAATCCCTCAGTGAAAACCTTCAGAATATAGAGAGAAATACAACTCTAAGTTTAGGTGTATGTCAGTGCTGCTGAAGTGGAGAAACAACCTAATTACCTTTAAATAAAGGCATTTTCACCACGTTTGTAGGAATAAAATGTTGTAAAAACAGTGTGAATGAAATATAAACAAACCTTCGGTAAAGACCTTCATAATATAGAGAGGAATACAACTCTAATTTTGGTGTATGTCAGTGCTGCTGAAGTGGAGAAACAAACTAATTACCTTTAAATATAGGCATTTTCGCCATGTTTGTAGGAATAAAATGTTTGTAAAAACAGTGTGAATGAAATATAAACAAACCCTTAATCGGTAAACACTTTCATAATATAGAGAGGAATACAACTCAAAGTTTTGGTGTATGTCAGTGCTGCTGAAGTGGAGAAACAAACTCTTTAACTTTAAATATAGGCATTTTCGCCATGTTTTTAACAAATAAAATGTTGTATAAATCAGTGTGAATGAAATATAAACAAATCCCTCGGTAAAAACCTTCATAATATAGAGAGGAATACAACTCTAAGTTTTGGTGTTTGTAAGTGCTGCTGAAGTGGAGAAACAAACTCTTTACCTTTAAATATAGGTATTTTCGCCATGTTTGTAGGAATAAATATTTTGTAAAAACCAGTGTGAATGAAATATAAACAAACCCTTCGGTAAAAACCTTCATAATATAGAGAGGAATACAACTCTAAGTTTTGGTGTATGTCAGTGCTGCTGAAGTGGAGAAACAAACTAATTACCTTTACATATAGGCATTTTCGCCATGTTTTTAACAATAAAATGTTGTTTAAATCAGTGTGAATGAAATATAAACAAATCCCTCAGTAAAAACCTTCAGAATATAGAGAGGAATAAAACTCTAAGTTTGGTGTATGTCAGTGCTGCTGAAGTGGAGAAACAAACTAATTACCTTTAAATAAAGGCATTTTCGCCATGTTTGTAGGAATAAAATGTTGTAAAAAACAGTGTGAATGAAATATGAACAAACCCTTCGGTAAAAACCTTCATAATATAGAGAGGAATACAACTCTAATTTTTGGTGTATGTCAGTGCTGCTGAAGTGGAGAAACAAACTCTTTACCTTTAAATAGGCATTTTCGCCATGTTTTTAACAAATAAAATGTTGTATAAATCAGTGTGAATGAAATATAAACAAATCCCTCGTAAAAACCTTCATAATATAGAGAGGAATACAACTATAAGTTTTGGTGTATGTCAGTGCTGCTGAAGTGGAGAAACAACCTAATTACCTTTAAATAAAGGCATTTTCGCCATTGTATGAATAAAATGTTGTAAAAACAGTGTGAATGAAATATAAACAAACCCTTCGTAAAAACCTTCATAATATAGAGAGGAATACAAACTAAGTTTTGGTGTATGTCAGTGCTGCTGAAGTGGAGAAACAAACTCTTTACCTTTAAATATTGGCATTTTCGCCATGTTATTAACAAATAAAATGTTGTATAAATCAGTGTGAATGAAATATAAACAAATCTCCGGTAAAAAAACTTCAGGATATATAGAGAGGAATACAACTCTAAGTTTTGGTGTATGTCAGTGCTGCTGAAGTGGAGAAAAAAATACTAATTACCTTTAAATATAGGCATTTTCGCCATGTTTGTAGGAATAAAATATTTTGTAAAAACCAGTGTGAATGAAATATAAACAAATCCTTCGGTAAAGACCTTCATAATATAGAGAGGAATACAACTCTAAGTTTTGGTGTTTGTCAGTGCTGCTGAAGTGGAGAAACAAACTAATTACCTTTAAATATAGGCATTTTCGCCTTGTTTTTAACAAATAAAATGTTGTTTAAATCAGTGTGAATGAAATATAAACAAATCCCTCAGTGAAAACCTTCAGAATATAGAGAGGAATACAACTCTAAGTTTTGGTGTATGTCAGTGCTGCTGAAGTGGAGAAACAACCTAATTACCTTTAAATAAAGGCATTTTCACCACGTTTGTAGGAATAAAATGTTGTAAAAAACAGTGTGAATGAAATATGAACAAACCCTTCGGTAAAAACCTTCATAATATAGAGAGGAATACAACTCAAAGTTTTGGTGTATGTCAGTGCTGCTGAAGTGGAGAAACAAACTCTTTACCTTTAAATATAGGCATTTTCGCCATGTTTTTATCAAATAAATGTTGTAAAAATCAGTGTGAATGAAATATAAACAAATCCCTCGGTAAAAACCTTCATAATATAGGGAGGAATACAACTAAAGTTTTGGTGTATGTCAGTGCTGCTGAAGTGGAGAAACAAACTCTTTACCTTTAAATATAGGCATTTTCGCCATGTTTTTAGGAATAAAATATTGTAAAAACCAGTGTGAATGAAATATAAACAAATCTCTCGGTAAAAACCTTCAGGATATATATAGAGAGGAATACAACTCTAAGTTTTGGTGTATGTCAGTGCTGCTGAAGTGGAGAAAAAACCTAATTACCTTTAAATATAGGCATTTTCGCCATGTTTGTAGGAATAAAATATTTTGTAAAAACCAGTGTGAATGAAATATAAACAAATCCTTCAGTAAAGACCTTCATAATATAGAGAGGAATACAACTCTAAGTTTTGGTGTATGTCAGTGCTGCTGAAGTGGAGAAACAAACTCTTTACCTTTAAATATAGGCATTTTCGCCATGTTTTTAGGAATAAAATGTTGTAAAAACCAGTGTGAATGAAATATAAACAAACCCCTCAGGGAAAAAACCTCAAATATAGAGAGGAATACAACTCTAAGTTTTGGTGTATGTCAGTGCTGCTGAAGTGGAGAAACAAACTAATTACCTTTAAATATAGGCATTTTCGCCATGTTTTTAACAAATAAAATGTTGTATAAATCAGTGTGAATAAAATATAAACAAATCCCTCTGTAAAAACCTTCATAATATTGGAGGAATACAACTATAAGTTTTGGTGTATGTCAGTGCTGCTGAAGTGGAGAAACAACCTAATTACCTTTAAATAAAGGCATTTTCGCCACGTTTGTATGAATAAAATGTTGTAAAAACAGTGTGAATGAAATATGAACAAACCCTTCGTAAAGACCTTCATAATATAGAGAGGAATACAACTCTAAGTTTTGGTGTATGTCAGTGCTGCTGAAGTGGAGAAACAAACTCTTACCTTTAAATATTGGCATTTTCGCCATGTTTTTAACAAATAAAATGTTGTATAAATCAGTGTGAATTAAATATAAACAAATCTCTCGGTAAAAACCTTCAGGATATATAGAGAGGAATACAACTCTAAGTTTTGGTGTATGTCAGTGCTGCTGAAGTGGAGAAAAAAACTAATTACCTTTAAATATAGGCATTTTCGCCATGTTTGTAGGAATAAAATATTTTGTAAAAACCAGTGTGAATGAAATATAAACAAATCCTTCGGTAAAGACCTTCATAATATAGAGAGGAATACAACTCTAAGTTTTGGTGTTTGTCAGTGCTGCTGAAGTGGAGAAACAAACTAATTGCCTTTACATTTAGGCATTTTCGCCATGTTTTTAACAAATAAAATGTTGTTTAAATCAGTGTAAATGAAATATAAACAAATCCCTCAGTGAAAACCTTCAGAATATAGAGAGGAATACAACTCTAAGTTTAGGTGTATGTCAGTGCTGCTGAAGTGGAGAAACAACCTAATTACCTTTAAATAAAGGCATTTTCACCACGTTTGTAGGAATAAAATGTTGTAAAAAACAGTGTGAATGAAATATGAACAAACCCTTCGGTAAAAACCTTCATAATATAGAGAGGAATACAACTCAAAGTTTTGGTGTATGTCAGTGCTGCTGAAGTGGAGAAACAAACTCTTTACCTTTAAATATTGGCATTTTCGCCATGTTTTTAACAAATAAAATGTTGTATAAATCAGTGTGAATGAAATATAAACAAATCCCTCTGTAAAAACCTTCATAATATTGGGAGGAATACAACTATAAGTTTTGGTGTATGTCAGTGCTGCTGAAGTGGAGAAACAAACTCTTTACCTTTAAATATAGGCATTTTCGCCATGTTTTTAGGAATAAAATATTGTAAAAACCAGTGTGAATGAAATATAAACAAATCTCTCGGTAAAAACCTTCAGGATATATATAGAGAGGAATACAACTCTAAGTTTTGGTGTATGTCAGTGCTGCTGAAGTGGAGAAAAAACCTAATTACCTTTAAATATAGGCATTTTCGCCATGTTTGTAGGAATAAAATATTTTGTAAAAACCAGTGTGAAAGAAATATAAACAAATCCTTCAGTAAAGACCTTCATAATATAGAGAGGAATACAACTCTAAGTTTTGGTGTATGTCAGTGCTGATGAAGTGGAGAAATAAACTCTTTACCGTTAAATATAGGCATTTTCGCCATGTTTTTAGGAATAAAATGTGGTAAAAACCAGTGTGAATGAAATATAAACAAGCCCCTCAGGGAAAACCTTCATAATATAGAGAGGAATACAACTCTAAGTTTTGGTGTATGGCAGTGCTGCTGAAGTGGAGAAACAAACTAATTACCTTTAAATATAGGCATTTCCGCCATGTTTGTAGGAATGAAATGTTGTAAAAACCAGTGTGAATGAAATATTAACAAACCCTTCAGTAAAAACCTTCATAATATAGAGAGGAATACAACTCTAAGTTTTGGTGTATGTCAGGTCTGCTGAAGTGGAGAAACAAACTCTTTACCTTTAAATATTGGCATTTTCGCCATGTTTTAACAAATAAAATGTTGTATAAATCAGTGTGAATGAAATATAAACAAATCCCTCAGTAAAAACCTTCATAATATAGAGAGGAATACAACTCTAAGTTTTGGTGTTTGTCAGTGCTGCTGAAGTGGAGAAACAAACTAATTACCTTTAAATATAGGCATTTTCGCCATGTTTTTAACAAATAAAATGTTGTTTAAATCAGTGTGAATGAAATATAAACAAATCCCTCTGTGAAAACCTTCAGAATATAGAGAGGAATACAACTCTAAGTTTAGGTGTATGTCAGTTATGCTGAAGTGGAGAAACAACCTAATTACCTTTAAATAAAGGCATTTTCACCACGTTTGTAGGAATAAAATGTTCTATAAATCAGTTTGAATGAAATATTAACAAACTCCTCAGTAAAAAAACTTCAGAATATAGAGAGAAACTGAAAAAAATTACATTTACATTTAGCAGACGCTTTTATCCAAAGCGACTTACAATTGCATTCAGGTTATACATTTTTGATCAGTATGTGTGTTCCCTGGGAATTGAACCCACAACCTTTTGCGCTGCTGACGCAATGCTCTACCACTGAGCCACACAGGAACACTTGCATGTGCACGTGCATGAAAAAGCAAGGGTTTCTAAAAACAACAACAAAAAAAGTGCAGAACGGGTCAGAAAATCCTGTTTTCCCTTTTAATTAAGTTTATTTTTCTGACCTCATTGGCAGATATTTTTTCTTGTTTTAAGTTTAAACGCACTAAATTTTGAAAACATCTTAAAAGCCTTTAAATCTTATCTGATGTCATTGTACATCTATCTCATATACTGGAAAACAAGACAAACCCGCTGAAGAAGAACGTGAGTTTTTGCAGAGTAGTTTACCAAAGGGTCATAACAGTTTAGTGGTTTTGTAGTTTATCGAAGAGCGGTCGTCAGAATTAACTTAACAGCAGGTTTCTAGAGCTAACTGACCCGTATTTGATTGTAAGGACGCTGAATTGTGCTGGAAACCCCCTCAGGTGATGAAGACTGGCACAAAGAGAAGGTCAACGCTTCTCAGTTCCACGTTCTTAAAGATTTGAAGAAAGGTTTGGCCTACAAGGTGTGTGGTGGCCTGGGTCACGACGACCGAGCGGGTCCATCGCTCAGAGGAGCTGTTGGTTAAGGTCCCAGGTGAGGCTTCGTCTCAGCCTCAAGGCCTTGTGGGATATGTGGCGGCTGTGATGCATGACGCCGGTGTTTTCGTCTCAGCCTCAAGGCCTTGTGGGATATGTGGCAGCTGTGATGCATGACGGCCGTTGTGTTGAAATGTTGAAGCGCATGACGCACGTCTGTATGTCCTGCACGGTTTCGTCTGTGCATGGATAATCAATACGAACTGCAAATGTGATTTTCTTATTCAGTATTTTTGAGTTGTTTTCCAGTTCAAGTATCTAAACAGTCTTACATTTACTTGAGATGCAAAATTAAGATACATAAAAAAATAATTATTTTATTTCTTTTCTTTCTCTCTCTCTTTCTTTTTCTTATTTCTCATCTTCTTTCTTCTTTTCTTTCTCTTCTTTCTTTCTCTTTCTTTTCTTTCTTTCTTTTCTTTCTCTTTCTTTCTTTTCTTTCTTTCTTTCTTTCTTTTCTTTCTTTTCTTTCTTCTTTCTTTCTTTCTTTCTTTCTCTTTTCCTTTCTCTCCTTCTTCTTTCTCTCTTTCTTTCTTTCTTTCTTTCTCTTTTCTTTATTTCTTTCCTCTTCTCTCATTTATCTTTTTCTTTCTTTCTTCTTTCTTTCTTTCTTTCTCTCTTTTCTTTCTTTCTTTCTCTCATTCTCTCTTTATTTCTTTATTTCTCTGTTTCTCTCCGCATTGTGTGTCATGTATCTTGATTTAAGAACGTTCAGATATTTGAACTGGAAAACGAGACAGTAATACTGATGAAGAACATAGTTTATGCAGTGCCGGTCATGTTTGTGTCTCATGACTGTATTCATGGCGTCTGATCTTCTGTGACTCGTTGGATCAGCTGTTTTAAGATGAAGATCTGCACATTTCTCACACTCTTCCGCAGCGTTGGTGAGTCCGCAGGTGGACATCGCCACTCAGGGCTGGTTCATCGGTCTGATGTCGGCCATTGCTCTGCTCATCCTCGTCCTGCTCATCATCTGCTTCATCAAGAGGAACAAGGGCGGAAAATATCCAGGTGAGCGTTATTTTATTATCACCGATATATTCTTATAGTCTTTATTCTGTTTTCACTTTGATTTTAGTTAAAGTTTTTGTAGTTGTGTTGTTTGTGATTTTATGTTTTATTCACAAAAACTAAAATAAATGTAATAACTTACAAAACAAGGAACAGATACTGTCAGCACTGCTTATAAATATTTTAAGTATCCTTATGAC
This sequence comes from Ptychobarbus kaznakovi, assembly GCA_027422405.1. Taxonomy (NCBI): domain Eukaryota; kingdom Metazoa; phylum Chordata; class Actinopteri; order Cypriniformes; family Cyprinidae; genus Ptychobarbus; species Ptychobarbus kaznakovi. The sequence goes on along the minus strand of CM049796.1, from coordinate 43,086,919 downwards.
ATATCAATACAATACAGAAATTGAGTTTATCAAGGTATTGAATTGACTTTTTTTTTATCCCAGTGGCGGATATTTGTTCTTGTTTTAATATAAACACTATCTTTGATGCATTTTTTAGAAAACAAAGACTTTATATCTTCTGTTATTTTTTATCTCCTCTAAATGTATCTTGACTTAAGACTGTTCAGATATTTGTACCGAGAAAGAGCATGTTTAATTTACATGTTAACCCATGGGTGAATGATGTGTTGTTTCAATGATAAATGCCAGTGTGTGACTCTGACCTTTGTCTCAGTTAAAGAGAAGGAAGATGCTCACGGAGACCCGGAGATCCAGCCCATGAAGGAGGATGATATCACGTTCGGAGAGTACAGGTGAGAGAGCTCTGACCTGACCCTTGACCTCTGACCCCTTCAGGAGACTGACCGCACCGATCCGAGACAGAGAGCATCATCTTCTCCTTCGATGGATCTGCTCTGGATCCTGTGGGACTCGATCAGGTTCTCGTCTCCAGAACGATCGGCATCAGTGAACTTGATCGTATTTACTGTATCAGAATATACTTCTGCATCATCCAGAATAATCCTGCAGATGTTTGTTTATAATGACGTCAGATCTGAACTGAAGCTGCTGGTTTGCCATTTATTAAAGTCTCTTTCTGCGTTATTCTGCACGTGTGCGGGAGAGAAACAAATCAACGCACTTTACTACAGCAATATTCGTTTATATTCCCTGCTTTATTAAATGATTTCTTTTTTACGCTGATTTTGGACATTATTGCAGATGTTGATCTATCCTCAGCATACAGCTGGTAAATGATGTGAATCTGACTTGACACAAACCGGCATTTCAGACAAAGTATTTACGTGAAATATTTATAAATAAATAAAATTATTACATGAATGTCCCCCCTGAGATTTTAAATAAGATTTTTTCAATAATCTTCCAAGTGAAAATATTTTCAGATTGTCTTGTAATTTAAAAAGTAATGCGTTAATTTACTAGTTACTTGAAAAAAGTAATCCGATTACGATACTTTAACGGATTACACCCAACAATGATCATTCTTTTCCTTGATATAAGTCACTGTTTGCCAAATGTAAATGCAAAATATGAGTGTGTGAGTGGATATTACGGGATCGTTTCATTCTTGAAGGATAACGCTATCCGAAACAGTAAAATAAACAAACCCCGACTCATCAGATCCACATTACTGGTCTTAGTATGTGATGTGTAGTAGCTCTGAAACTGTGTTGCTCAGGAGTCGCTGGCGTTTCGTTATATTCTGGTCGAATGTGGGAAGGTAAGCAGGACTCTGCATGCGAGAGGAGAAAAACACAACCATTCTAGGATCACACTTCACGTGAACCGCTAACACATCGTCAGACTGAGAACACGCAGAGAATGAATCCCGGGCCGTTCACACAGAACGCGTCTTTCCATTCCAAAGCGCTACTTTCCCATTGTTTTTCTAGATGGACGTGTATGACTACTGCGCTTACGTCTTGCGTTTTTTAGATGCCGTGTCAACTTTTACACGCAGCGCCACTCATCAATACCAAACAGTGGACCAATCAGAAGAGCCCGAGGTGGGGCAAGCACTGAGAGTTTTGTTTACAGTAAAAGTTGGCATGGCAACTGTTTTTATTTACATTACTGCATCACGTCTCAAGACCCTCACATTCTGTGCCTGATGCAAAGACGTGTTTTGAGTGAACGGCCCCTAACAGACTAAAGTAACTGTATTGAAGATTGTATAAAAACTACTCGCATTAAATGCTTTTACCATTTTTATTTATTTAATGAGGTTATACAGGTTATATTTTTGGGATTTTTTTTAAATATTATTATTACTTAAAAAATATATCAAAGTAAAAAAAGTTTTTGCCAAATTACTTCTGAAATGATCAACAAATTCCGAACAACAACAAAAATCCTTAATGATAACCAAAGCCATAGAAAACCATGTATATGAAGGCATCATACAGTATGAGCCTTTCTGTTCTCTAGTTACCTGTACTAGTTACCTGTACTAACTTACTCGTAACACAGCAGGAGCTTCATGGGAAGTGTGGCTACATCATTCACGCTTCATGTATGATTTGAAGTTTGTTTTTAATCGCGGCTGATGGGCTTCGTTCGTGACGCACTAGCAGAAGGAGTGTCTTCAGCAAGTTTGTGTAATGAATCCGAAGCTTTGAACGATTCAGCTGGTGTTTCAGGAATGATGATCATGTGTGAATCACGATGATGAGATATCGATTGCGCTCCATCTGTCTGTATGCCTCTGATAGCTTCTCATGATGCTTTAACGCTTGTTCTGGCTGGTGTTGTCTCTCATTCTGTCACATGTCTGTGATTGCACTGATCCTGCATGTGTGTGCCGTCCATCTTTTGAGTTTGATTTGCATCATGCATGTGGTTTTTCTCCTAGTGACGAGGACCATAAACCGCTCAAAGGGAGCCGAACGCCGTCCAGCAGAACCGTTAAGCGCGACGGCAGCGACGACAGTTTAGTCGACTATGGAGACTCCGGAGACACGCAGTTCAACGAGGACGGCTCGTTTATCGGACAGTATAGCGGGAAATCTGCGAATGACAGCTCCGTGCCGCCGTCTCCGGTGAACGCCATGAACTCATTCGTGTGATTCATGAACCACGCTTCGGTTTAATACAGACTAAATGAGCGGACCTGGACGCATCTCGGAGGACCATTAACCGGGCTGTGTTCACAATAGCACACTATCATACTACAGCAGTATGAACTATTATGCAATCATCTATATCAGGCAAAAATATAAACATTTTCAATTATGATTTGATCACTCATACCTTAAGGAATAGTTCCCCCAAACTGAAAATGTGTTATGCATGTTTTTGTTTCTTTGTCAGGTTTGTTGAAATTTGTCACTGCATCACTGTCAGTGAATGGGTGCCGTCAGAATGAGAGTCTAATAAAAACATCACAATAATCCACAGTCCATCAGTTAACATCTGGAGAAGACAAAAGCTGAAACAAATCCTGCATAAAGGCGTTTTAACTCAAATAATCTATAATAACGCTTCCTCCGGTGATAAAGTGTTCTGGTCTAAATCAGGAGAGAAATCTGCACAGATCAAAACAAATCTGTGAAAGACAACAGCAGATGTGTCACTGCATCAGTGCAAGTGAATGTGTGCCGTCAGATAAAAACATCACAAGTAATCCACAGCACTCCAGTCCATCAGTTAACATCAAAAGCTGAAACAAATCCAGCATAAAGATGTTTTTAACTCAAATAATCCATAATAGTGGTCTGAATCAGGAGAGAAATCTGCACAGATAAAAACAGCTCTAAACGAATATTTGAGAGACAACAGCAGATGCACTTTTCACTCGAGGAATTATTTTTATGGATTATGGGCCTAATGGACATTTTGTTAAAAATGTCTTGATGGATTGGTTCTGACGGCACCCATTCACTGCAGTGGATCCATTGGTGCAATGACACTACTCTCCAATTCTGATGAAGTGTGAGCACATTTTAATTTCTGGATGAACTATTCCTGGTGTGATGGCAGCAGCACACTACTACGTTCAGTGTTGATCATGTGATATATTACGAACGCAGCTGATGTATCCGTGCATGATGACAATATTCTACTCTTCCACTCAGAGGAATCTGATTCTGAGAGATGGAGACTGTATTTCAGGATGCTAATAACAGTCCCAGACTCTTAAACTCCTGTAGTTGAAGTCAGGTGCTTCCCAGAGCATCATCTTGACCCGCATGTGAACCTGTGCAGTTCCCATAGCAACCCGACCCTGTGATGCTGATGCTGATGATGATGATATCAGACATGAGTTCGTATGCTAATGAAGGATCGTCATCAGGCAGCCAATCCAATATTCACATGTAGAAATCAGACTAGAATTCATCATTTCTATAGAGTGAATCCCACACCGGCTCATATTTCATCCCAAATAAAAATTAAAATGTTTGAAATTATATTATACATAAAGAAAATGAACCCTGTTTTTTAGAATCATTCGTTATTTATGACATTATGGTAGTTAACTGTTTATTCAAATTCAAATGTTTCTAAAAAATACAATTTTTTCATGATGTGTAAAATATAATTTCAAATTTTTGGATCTTCGTATAATTCACTCTATTTACACTTTGCCTCATTCAGTTTTTGTAGATCTGCTCGTCAGTGTGTGTGTGTGTGTGTGTGTGTGTGTGTGTGTGTGTGTTGTGTGTGTGTGTGTGTTGGTGGTGTGTGTGTGGGGTGTGTGTGGTGTGTGTGTGTGTGGGGTGGGGTGTGTTGTGGTGGTGTGTGTGTGTGTGCGTGCGGTGTGTGTGTGCGTGTGTGTGGAATTTTTAAGCTTTTTTCATAACTTGCATCAAGTTTGAATTTGAAATGTTATATGTTGTTTTGTAAAGATTTTTTTACTGTAAATAAAGTGAGAGTTTGTGTGACTTGAGAACTGAAGTGCAGGTGAGGTGTGTGTGTGTGTTGGTGAGAGAGTGCATGTGAGAGTGTGTGTGTGTGTGTGGTGTGTGTGTGCGCGCATGCGTGCGTGTGTGAGTGATGTGTGTGAAAGTGTGTGTGTGTGTGTGTGTGTGTGTGTGTGTGTGTGTGTGTGTGTGTGTGTGTGGTGTGTGTGTGTGTGTGCGTGCGCGCGGCGTGCGTGCGTGCGTGCGTGCGTGCGTGAGTGAGTGTGTGTGAAAGCGGAGTGTGTGTGTGAAGTGAGTGTGTGTGTGTGTGTGTGTGTGTGTGTGTGTGTGTGTGTGGTGTGTGTGGTGGGTGTGTGGTTGTGTGTGTGTGTGTGTGGTGTGTGTGTGTGTGTGTGTCAGTCAGTGTGTGTGTGTGTGTGTGTGTGTGTGTGTGTGTGTGTGTGTGTGTGTGTGGTGTGTGTGTGTGTGTGTGTGTGTGTGTGTGTGTGTGTGTGTGTGTGTGTGGTGTGTGTGTTGTGGTGTGTGTGTCAGTGTTTTTCTCCCAGCAGCAGTATTTATTTCTTCTGTCATTCAGACTCTGTTGTACCGCAGCTCTTTCTCTCAGTCTTTGTAAAGGGATTTTGTATTTTAATCTCAGAAGTGTTAGATATTTACTAACCTCAAATCTCATTTTATTCAAGTTTCACTGGATGATCTTTCAGCCTCTATATGTAATATTCATAATAATATTGAATGAATAAATGTATTGCATTATACATCTCTCTTCTGTTTGTGTCGTTTCTGAAGCACTGATCAACTGTATCCCATAATGCACTGCGCTTGACCTTCAGTGTCCAGTGTGACGAATGAACTGAACTTTTGATCAGACTGACATTTGTACTCTAGTGTGACTTTAAAGTGCAGAATAAATTTATTTGATGATGAAGTGACGCCTCACGCTCATTTCAACATCAAACTGATGCCATGATGAAATATTCATAATTACTCGCTCTCAGAACTTTCTGCCAAGTTTCTTTTAAAGGGATGAACGTGTGTTCAAAGTTCTTTAGTCTTTAATAAAGTTCTCAAAGGTTAGCACAAAAACGTTATTATACGTCATCCATGGAACGCTTTACTTTAATGTTTATCTAGCATTTTAAAATAGTTTCAGAGAACATTCAAAAGTAATATTCACATAATGTTTGCAAAGATAAATAAATTGAATGTTTCCTTATTAGGGAAGTCAACGATTAATCGACGATCGCTTAATTGTCAATAAGAGATGCAATCAATTAAAGCTATCGATGGTCGATTAAGCAGTTTATACCAGAAGAAAAAAATGAAACATGAGCGTGCGTTTGCGTGAGTGTGTGTGTTTGTTTGCATGAGTGTGTGTGTGTTGTGTGTGTGTGTGTGTGTGTGTGTGTGTGTGTGTGTGTGTGTGTGTTGTGTGTGTGTGTGTGTGTGTGTGTGTGTGTGTGTGTGTGTGTGTGTGTGTGTGTGTGTGTGTGTGGTGGGTCTTTGACTGTGTGTGTGTGTGTTGTGTGTTTTGGGTTATTTTGAGATACTGGGAGAAACACAAAGGATTCTAGAGAACAGTGAAGCTGAAAGAGAGAAAATCAGAAGCGTGCAGCGAGTAACAGTGTGTGCAGAAGCTCAGAGCCGGTTTATTTTAGTCATTGTCATATTTCCAGTGTGGAGAGAGAGCCATCTGCCGTGTGTGTGTGTGTGTGTGTGTGTGTGTGTGTGTGTGTGTGTGTGTGTGTGTGTGTGTGTGTTGTGTGTGTGTGCGTGTGTGTGTGTGTGTGTGTGTGTCTGTGCGAGTGTGTGTGCGTGTTGTGTGTGGTGTGTGCGTGCGTGCGTGCTGCGTGTGTGTGTGTGTGTGTGTGTGTGTGTGTGTGTGTGTGTGTGTGTGTGTTTTTGTGTCAGTGTGTGCGGGTGTGTGTGTGTGTGCGTGTGTCTCTGCCGTGTGTGCGCCAGTGTGTGTGTGTGTGTGTGTGTGTATGTGCGTGTGTGTGTGGCGTGTGCGTGCGCGTGTGCGTCAGTGTGTGTGCGTGTGTGTGTGTGTGTGTGTGTGTGTGTGTTGTGTGTGTGTGTGCGTGTGTGTGTGTGCGTGTGTCTCTGTGCGCGTGTGTGCGTCAGTGTGTGTGTGTGTGTGTGCGCCAGTGTGTGTGTGTGTGCTCGCGTGTCTCCTCACAGCGCTGGCACACATTCTTTCGTCTGTTCGTGTCACAGAAATATGGCACTACAATTATTAAAATAAGGAGTTTAATATTTCTCTCTAACATCACTCACACTGTTTTAGACGCTGGCATAAATATAAAAAAGCATGCTGATTATGATATGCTCATCATTTTAGAATTGTATGAATTTATGTGACTTTTAAGGTCTAGAAATCACATTTTTAAGACGAGGCTTCCTTATTTATCCAGATTTTCCAAAGACCATGTCAATCCTCATTCTTCAAAGGCAAAAAAAAAAAACAGTTGACGAAGTGGAAAATAAAAATACCTTCAGTTTAATTTGTCTCAGCTAATTTTAATGCACGTTCTGTCTTATTTTAAGTCATTGTAGGTCATCTTGAGGGCCTCTAGTGGCCCCGGGCCCCTGGTTAATCAGTATTTATAGTGCCAGAAGTGCTTGACTGTTGGTTGATTTCTGCTGGTTTCTGTCGCCATCTAGTGTCAGAGATTCAATATTCAGTTCATCTACACAGGTTATTATTCTCTCTTCTTTATCTCTCTAGTCTTTATCGAGATGAACCCAATGTCAAGTTATCTGGTCTCATTACATCGACAAAATCCATACGTGATATAAGAGATAC
>CM049796.1:43054674-43074674 GCA_027422405.1 Ptychobarbus kaznakovi | reverse complement strand
TTCAGTGAATCGTGAGGATAGGTTCAGTGAATCTTGAGGATTAGTTCAGTGAATCATGAGGATTAGTTCAGTGAATCGTGATGATTCGTTCAGTGAATCGTGAGGATTCGTTCAGTGAATCGTGAGGATAGGTTCAGTGAATCTTGAGGATTAGTTCAGTGAATCATGAGGATTAGTTCAGTGAATCGTGATGATTCGTTCAGTGAATCGTGAGGATTCGTTCAGTGAATCGTGAGGATACGTTCAGTGAATCTTGAGGATTAGTTCAGTGAATCATGAGGATTAGTTCAGTGAATCGTGATGATTCGTTCAGTGAATCGTGAGGATTCGTTCAGTGAATCGTGAGGATTTTTTCAGTGATTTATGAGGATTCGTTCAGTGAATCGTGAGGATACGTTCAGTGAATCTTGAGGATTAGTTCAGTGAATCATGAGGATTAGTTCAGTGAATCTTGAGGATTAGTTCAGTGAATCATGAGGATTAGTTCAGTGAATCGTGAGGATTCGTTCAGTGATTTATGAGGATTCGTTCAGGGAATCATATTGATGAATGAATATTTATTAAACATGAATATTTATGACCATCATCTGTTCTTCACATAATATTCAAATACTGAAATAAAAGTAAACATAGTAATTCAATAATCAAAAAGTTAAAGGGAAAAAAGATTATTATGTCATCGTTGACTCTTTCCCAAACCTCTTTGAACTTCTTACTTCTCTTGAGCACAAAAAAGGTATTTTGAAGATTTTAGCTGACAGCAGCCATTGACTTCCATTCAGTTTTTTTTCCATGCTGTGTTAGTCAATGGTTACCATCAACTGTTTGATAAGCAATGTTCTTTAAAATCTCTTGTTCAACAGAAGGCTGTAGCGTGCAATGAAGCGAAGGAGAGTACTGTCACTTTAAGCTGCATCTCTTATGGTTTTAAATAATTTGAGTTGATGTGGTTTTTGGGGTGAGTCTTCGCTCTGCTGATGAAGATGATGATTTATGTTTATGTATGAGTCGCATTTGGGCGGGGGTCTCCATGTCTCCTGCTGATGCTGTGTCATATTGATCTGACACTAATGCCTCTCCATTTCATCCTTCCCCCAACAGACGGATTAATGCTGTGAGGGGATGACTGAAGATCCACACGCGCGCGCGCACACAGATACACACACTCACACACACACACACACGCACGCACACACACGCACGCACGCACGCACGCGCGCACACGCGCGCACACACACACACACACACACACTCTCACTCTCACTCACACACACACACACACACACACACACACACACACACACACACACACACACACACACACACACACACACTGCAGGTGATCTGTCATCATTGATCAGTTAGTTAGCATTAGCAAGGTCAGGTAATAGTTTAATCTCATCTGTGTCTGGACATGATCATAATGACCACGTATTAATTAACCGTGACCTTTGACCTGGTGTGTGTCTCTTCATCTTTATTTGCAGTGATGAGACTGACAGCAGAACAACACATTAATCACAATACTAGCTTTTTGCTAACATTTAGACTGTATTTCTAAGCATAAAAAATGTCCACGTTTTTCTGTTCTTTACTGAATTAGAATGGTACGAAACGTCATATTGCTATGTGAACGTGAAGATGACAGCATTAGAAATGAACGGGGAGCTAATTTAATCTGCACCCAAACAAAAGCTCGTTTTTTGAGATGTTAACCTCAAATATATATATTACTATAACTTGTTTTATTCTTTTTCAAAAAGCACTTTTTTCATTTGAGCAATAGCATCTCTGATCACACAAATTTTCAGGTCTCAAAAAGTGGTTAACAAGCAATAACTGGATCATTACTATTACAAAAATGTAATTTAGTACCATAAAATCCTCTAAAAATACAAAATATTAGTTTTCTCAATTGCTTTGGCTCAATTCTCGAAAAACTTTTTTTCTCGAATCAATAAGTTCAGATATCTGAATAATTATCTTCTTGTTCACATCAGATTGTAATGAATTATTGATTTGAGCAAATTGCAAATGCTTTGGCACATGTGTGCAACGAGTGAGTACAATCGTCTGCCGTTTATACAACAACTAATTACACTTGTCTTGTTTCTCGATAAGTCGATTCTCACTTAAACTGTTGAACTCTTCACAACTTCTCAATCATTTTATCACATTCAAAAACCCATTCAATTATCAAAAATGTGTATACACGCATGCACATTCCATAAATATCTGACATTGACATTGTTTGTAGAATCTGCTAAATTGGCAAATTACCTCTAATTGCAATACAATTTGAATCAAACATTTAACCAATCAAGTTTGGGAGCGTATATATGTAGACTACCGTTTTTTGAGAATGGAGGACGTACACAACCCTGAACCGCAGCTACATGCTGCAACTGGACGACGCGTAAGAATACACGGAGGTGGTGCTAAAGAAAGACCTAATAGAGGAGATGAAATCAGAGCCACACTTGTGGATCATGTCATAAGTCATGGTTTTACAATGGAAGAGGCTGGTCGATGAGTACACAGTGTCATCAACTGTACAAACCTTTCATAGGGAAAACAGGCAAATATGTATGTATTTTTTTGTTGTACAGTATGTAAAGCATTTTTATCAACAATAATATTGTAAAGGTAAATGCAAGTCTGTTTGTACATTCTATAGAAGCGCACAACCTCGCGCGGGTGGCAGAGCTGCAGTATTTAACCATCAGCAAGAACAAGAAATGTGTGACATGTTCATCGAATGATCAGCATTTCCACCGAGTTTAGAAAAGACGTCAAATGACTGTGAAACAACTCTACAATGTGCCGATAGTGTGTATGTCCAGGTAAACCATTGGTGTGAGTTTTAGAAACGCATTAGAAGAAAAAACATTTACTGAACTCTAGAATATTTTGTTTCTGTGCTTCTTCGAAGAGAATCATGGAGTTAGAAGGACATGAAACAACCCACATGTTTGTTTTTGTGGACGAGGCCGGGTTCGATCTGTCCAAAGGCCGGAGACGTGTTCGCGATCTCATTGGACACCGAGCCACAGCTGACACACCAGGCCAACGTGGAGCCAATATTACAATGTGTGCTGCCGTTTCAGAGAATGTGTGAAGGCCCTATAATACCCAACTAAACACACTTTACAGCAGAGGTCTCAAACTCAGTTCCTGGAGGGCCACAGCTCCTCACAGTTCAGCTCCAACCCTAATCAAACACACCTGATCCAGATAATCAAGATCTGATTACTAGAAACCTCCAAACAGGAGTAAGATGGAGCTAAACTCTGCAGAGCTGTGGTCCTCCAGGAATTGAGTTTGAGACCTCCGCTTTACAGAGACCTGATTCCAGAACAAGAACGAGGTTTAGTTAGACCACAATTATGTTGTTATGCTTCCACCGAGCCAACATGGTTCGGGACTGGTTTGCTGCACATGAAAGGATAACAGTGGAGTCTCTCATTCCTCAACCCAACAGAAGAGTGTTTTCATCATGGAGGTGGAAAGTATACGAGTGCTGCATGTGAGGACATCACAGCTGATCAGTGCAGGGGTGGTGCGGTGTATTTGTCCCCGGTGCATGGCGATGGAGAACATCAGATGAGGTGTTGATGAACATCTTTGGCCTGACCAACAACAGCGACATCATGTTTTTCATGGATGTTATTTTGTATTTTTGTGTAATTGTGGTAGCATAAGAAATATGAAATGTACAGTAATTGGACAAGCAAGATTTCAAACACTCCATGAACAATGTGCAAATAATGCTTAGAGAGTATTCTTAAAATATAGATGGATGGATAGATAGATGGAGAGAGAGAGGGGGATGGATGGATGGAGAGAGAGAGAGATATAGATAGATAGGGAGATAGATAGATGGAGAGAGAGATAGAGATAGATATAGATAGATAGATCAGAGAGCTTTGGAGAGAGAGAGAGAGAGAGATCAGGTGTATTTTAGTGACTAACACAGACATCTCAACCTGCAAAAAAGCATTTCAGGGAGGTATCCCGAAAGCACAACCCCCTGCCGATCCCCCCCCCCCCCAACAAAAAAGGAGGCCAAGGATATGATATTTCACCACAGAACATGACTTTACTTTTAGAACGAAATACAGTTGAAACTATTTATACTTTTATCCAAGGGCCATCAAAAGAACAATCATACACCCCTACCACCCATCGAGTATTAGGGACTTAGCAAGGGACTTTATAAATGGGACTTCAGATGGATGCCCTGTTATTGATATGCCCTGTTATGTTTTAACAATTTAAACAACAAACATACAAGAGATGAGCAAATTCTGATCGGCATGTACTACTGCACAATGCACAATGCCAAACCAAAACTCACTCTCCTCTAACTAATATGTCCATTGCAATTTTAAATATGTTAAGGTGTTTTCATGTAGCTAGTTGTTAGCCGACCTGAATAATATGCACATGAAAATCAAATGAAACTTGATGAACTCACCTCAACATGTCTTCTACAATCATTTAACCCACCATGGGCATGCAGAAGAGTCGCTATTGCAAACACTGTACAGCGTGCAAGACTGTCATTATTTTTCACTTTTATAAGACAGGGGTACACTTTCGTGTAGTCTTGGGTAAAATGTGTCTTATATTTTCGTTTTTTGGGCCCTCTCCCTCTGCCATGGCGCTCTTGTCTTCTAGATATACTGAACTGAATATTCAGTTCGGGACTCGGGATAAGAGATAAAAGCCCGCCCACACTGACAATTGATTGGTTGACTTACCGAAACAGGCCAATCAGGACGCTCCTCTGTATTACATGCGCTTCATGAGACTAGCACACACGCAGCACACGCACAGCTACAGCACACGCACAGTCTCTGTCTCGCACATGCGCGCTCTTGCAAGCACAGATGCGCGCGCTCTTGATCATTTGCGGGCATCAGGGAGCCGCTATCAATATGCGGGAGACTCCCGGAACTTAGATTCCGGACTAACACACTTGTATTAGAGGCGGACAGCTGAATCAGCCAATCAGCGTCTTCCCGCCGCTTCTTCCCGTGCGTCACCGCGTCGCGTCCAATCGCGTGCTCTGGAGGAACGCGTCGCGCTGCGCTGGACCCCGCTGTCAGAGTCAGTCCGCCCGCGACGCGCTGCGGAACGGGAGTCTGCTGAAGCCGAGGACGCCGCTGTCGCATCCGCAGGTAAGAGCGAGCGGCGCGTTTATTGACGCTGCGTGTGTGTGTGAGAGACGCGCGGGGCTCTGTGAGGAGGAGGAGGATGAAGATGAAGCGGCGACACGCATGTACCGCAATGCAGACGCGCGCGTTTAGCGTTGATTTCTGTAATGAGTCAGGTCGCGGTGATCTGTTCTGTCTGGCGCGTTGTTTTTCTGACGCGCGTCTTAGAAAAGGCGTTGATGAAGATGCACGACGCGTCAGACAGACAGCGATGTTTGCGTGAATCTCAGCGAGAGGACTGTGTTCACCGCAGGGCGTTATATATGAGATATGAGATACATAATCATAACCTGTAAACATGCGCGTGTGATGAAATTATGAAATTATAGATATGATAAAAGCAGCAGCCGAACCTCGCATAGATACACATACAGTGTGTTTCCAACATCAGAAATATGCTTTTATAGCTTGCGTTTGCTAATATTTCGAATTAGATATTTTTTTAGATTTAAGATTTTGTTTTAATGCACATACAATATGTCCATGTTTAGTTTTTTATATATTACACTGAAAAAATGTAAAATTTTGACTTCGAAATACATTTCATAAATCATAATAAAGGCAAGTAACGTGTTGAATTTACTGTGAAAGTTTCAGAGACACTGAAATCTATTTTCTTATATGTATATATATATATTAATTGTATTTATTTACCTCTTAAAAAAAATAATGCGGTTCTAGTTTATTTCTTTACTTATTTTAGTATCTCAAGCTAAAAATGAGAAATGTTGTTTTTGCAGCTCGCTGAAATAAAATACAATTTCATTTTAAATCATATTTATTTCTCTATTTATGTATTTATGTATTTATTTATGGGATGGTTTATTTGTAGTCTTAGTTACCCGTAATTAACTACAACAGCGGATGGCAAATCTCCCAGCAGCAGACATTTCAATATTTTCCTATATCAATATTTCTATTGAAACGGTTTCTGATGTCATAACTCATGCATCAGGCGTCTGGAGACATGCACTTCTGATAAAGATGATTCATGTCTACGTCTGATGATGTGAGTTAATGAGGATCGTTAGGGCAGAACGGATCCTCCGGATGATGAACCGGCTTCGTTAGCAGCGTCAGATCGTTATATCTGTCAGAAAGATGCAGACACATGCACGAATACATTGAGCCTTGAGGTTATGAAGCTTTAGTTCAGCCTCAATGACTAAAATTATTTTCATTTACAATACAACTAGTTAAGTTGCATGCGGGTTAAAGACGAAAAATAAGTGTACTACAGCTTTAAATGGTTGTTTTTCATTTTTACCATGATTTACTGTCAGGCATATATTTACCTCAACAATCAGGTTATGATTTTACAGCAAAAATACTTTTGCTTTTACATTTTCTAAACTTAGCCATGATCCCATTTTGGCTATTTTTCAGCAATAATTTGTGCTCATTTGAAATGCATTAAAATTTCGTATGCTTGCTTATTATTGAATACAGGTCAGAATAAGTACGCTGTTTTAAATATAAGCACTGAAATATTATTTCACCCACATTTAAATCTCCCAAAATGTATTTGAAACCTTAAAAGTTGTTGGTTTAATTGCATTTAATGTGCTTTTTATGTATTATAAAATCATTTCTTATTGATGTGGACTTTTAGCAGTCTTTGAGTCATGTATAAAAAACACCACAGTGTTGTAGAATAACATGCAACGATACCGTTTACAGCACGTCATGAGTTTAATACAGTGACAGGATTTGTGCAGTGATGCTGCATGACTGAAGTGATCCGCCGAACACACCTGATGTGATGCTGATACGAGGTCTGTAGACTCAGCTCGTCAGATATCTGCTTTGAGAGATGAGTTATGATGAGTTATTGAGTATAAAAGTCCTCTTAAAGCTACAGCGTGTCATTCCTGCAGTCTTAGTGATGGACTGAACACTGATCAGTGTGTTAGGTGACGTCCTCTCGGGTCAGAGACTGCACTTCCCAGCATGCATCTGTGCAATCAGTGTCCGGCAGCTGGGAGGTGAATCCCATAACAAAGCCTCTGGAGTTTGATTGACAGCTCTGGCATTTAATGAGCAGCGGGAGACGCACACACACACACACACACACACACACAACAGGAGACAGACTCATAAGACAGCAACACTTAAACAGTTTAATCTTTGTGTTAAACACCGCTGTGGTTTAATTGAATAGTGTGCATTTGTGTGTGTGTGTGTGAGACTACACAAAAAACAACACTGATTAGTTTAGACTGTGTTTGTGATTGTGTGTGAGACGTCCATTCCATTAGTGAGAATCGATCTGGATCCTGAAATCGCTGACTAACCTGCTAGAGCTGTGTGTGTGTGTGTGTGTGTGTGTGTGTGTGTGTGTGTGTGTGTGTGTGTGTGTGTGTGTGTGTGTGTGTGTGTGTGTGTGTGTGTGTGTGTGTGTGTGTGTGTGTGTGTGTGTGTGTGTGTGTGTAAGAGCTGTAGATTGATCTGAGAACGGCCTGATCTCACCGTCACAGCGCTACAGTATTCTACATGGTTGCTAGGGTGTTTTGTGTGGTTGCTGGGATGGTATTCTGGTCTGTAGATGTGCCTCCTTCAACCTGCTGCTCTCAGATCAGGGAGTGATAAGATTAGAGGTCGAAGGTCAGGGAGATAATGTCACCTGAGGTCAAAGGTCGGGTCACTGTGTGTGTGTTTAGCTTTAGTTTGTGTACACGAGTGACTCTTAATATCCAGTAATATTATCAATGGGGCTCATGGGATTGATTTGATACATCAATAGATTATGTATTTTCTTGAGCTGTTCAATCTGTTTTACTTTAGTATCAATGTAGTTTTTATTCATATTTTTAATTATCTATATTTTTGTTTTTTTTATTTGAGTACAATTTTTGTTGTTTTTTTCTCAAAATTGACAAATTTTTTCCGTTGATAACATACAAATGCAGCTAATAAGTAAGTTATGAGAGAGAATGAGCGTGCATGAATTAGCCTAACGTTACCTCTCTGAGTCTCTCTCAGCAGGGTCTCTACTAGTGAAACGTTCAGCTCATTTTCCTCACGAACCGTGCTGTTGTTACCTCGCTTCGCTTGTGAGAAACGCCGTGCACTTTTAACTATTTACAGACAAAGTGGTCAGAGCAGCGCTAACAACATATGTTTGTAAACTGTGTGTGTCTGTGAGCGAGAGAGTATGTGCTTTAAGTACATAATAAAACATAATTTTGTTGCAAAACATGACAATGATCTGTCGTTTGTATCCCATTGCTTACTATATTTATGTATTTGGCCAGTGTCTTGTTGGTTTTGCTGTTGTAAGACCTTTTGGACTGAAATCATTGGCGGAGTGAGACAGTCATGTAATGCGGTCGAGAGAACTACGTTCGCCGTGTGTTCCCCTTTAAATAATTGCACACATTTAGAATATTCATCAGCCAATCAGATTCAAGTATTCGAACGGCCCGTAATATACATGTGTATATACTCACACACATACAGGACTGTTCTTGGCCAAATATGCGCTTTACAAGAATCAAGTAACACTATGAGTTACAGTACAAATATCGGTGTCTTAAACTCTTGAGAGATAACCAGAAGAGCAGACACAGAGAGAGCTGAGTGTTCAGAGGAGCTCAGGCATCGTGTGCTGGTTCTGTGGGTTTGCTGTATATCTGACGTCTCCGATCAGCCGCTGACCTTGACCGTTGTGTTTTCAAGGACACGTCAAAGAGTCTCTGAGAGCATAAAGATAAGCGTCTAGAAGAGCTTCGGCCTCGCAACGCTAAATTGTTTTCAGATCGATGACTTTCTCCCCGATGGCCACGACTCAAGTGCACTGAAGAGCACAATCCCATTACTGGAGAAAGAGCAGGAAACACTGACCATGCGCGCACGCACACGAACACACACACACAGCTCTGTATAGCTATCTTTATGAGGACATTCATTGAGACAATGCAATCTCTAGCTCTTTACCGTAAATGTAACCTTTACTCAGGTAAACCCGATCCCTAAAACCAAGTCTTGACCTTCAAAAAGGCCTTTTAAAGGGCTCTCAGAGAGTGAGGACCCGCCAAAATGTCCTCATGTTACAAGATTGTCCTCACTCCGATGGTCTGAGACTCAAACCGGCCCTCACAAAGATAGCAGTACAAGTGCACACACTCACACTCACACTCACTCTCACTCGCACACACACACTCTCACTCGCACACACACTCTCACTCACACACACGCACACACACTCTCACACACACTCACTCACTCACTCACTCACTTACTCACTCTCACTCACACACTCACACTCACACACACACAAGTGTGTCTCCAGCTGTTAGTGTGTTAAAGACGGCGGTGTCGTCGAGTGATTCAGGATTGGTTTGTTGAATTAAAGATGGAAGTTGAGTGTTGTGTTGACGGTGTACCACGATGATTTTTACTGTGGTATTTTACTGGTTTATACCACAGTGCCTATGAATGCACAGATAACTGATGATATTCACACGGGGCTCACAAATAATGAATAGTATTTTCCATTTGTCTGTTTTCTAATATGTATGTGTGCGTGTTTTGTGTGTGTGTTTGTGTGTTTTTTTTGTGTTGTGTGTGTGTGTGTGTGTCGGAGGCGTCTGAAGAGCACATTGATGTGTGATCATTAGTATTCTGGCGGCTGAAGCAGCAGGTCTCTGTTTCATTCTGGATCTGCTCAGGTTTTCCAGAATCACTCTTACAGCTAAAAGCAGGACAAGAGCGTGACCTCAGACTCCTGCCAACACACACACACACACGCACGCACACGCACGCACAGACACAGACACACACACGCACACAGACACAGACACACACACACACACACACACACTCACACACACACACACACACACACACACATACACTCTCTCTCACACACACACACACACACACACACACACATACACTCTCACACACACACACACACACACACACACACACACATACACTCTCTCACACACACACACACACACACACACACACACACACACACACACACACACACACACACACACACATGCACTCTCACACACACACACACAGACACACACACGCACTCTCACACACACACACACACACACACACACACAATGATGCTCACACACACATACTCTCTCTCTCACACACACACACACTCACACACTCACGCACACACACACGCGCACACAGCAGGATCAGTGTTTGTATGGGTGAGTTGTCATTAGAATAACGTTCTGAATGTTTTAACGGATCTGTGCTGATTTAGTGTCGTTATCCAGAATCATCCACACATTTCATTATTTAATATGTGTGATTATTTTGGCACATTGTCAGGTCTCAGGTCAGGTAACACAGCGCTTCAGAGCGTTAATGACAGCAGATGATGTCAGATGAGCATAAACGCCTCTCTCTGACCCAGCTTCCTTCCTCTGTTACATGACCATCAATACTGATCAATAGTCTTAATGATCCACAGAGACTGATGAGACTCAACACGCATGACAACCAGCTGATGTTCAGGAGCCATTCCTACACAGCTGTGTGTGTGTGTGTGTGTGTGTGTGTGTGTGTGTGTGTGTGTGTGTGTGTGTGTGTGTGTGTGTGTGTGTGTGTGTGTGTGTGTGTGTGTGTGTGTGTGTGTGTGTGTGTGTGTGTGTGTGTGTGTGTGTGTGTGTGTGTGTGTGTGTGTGTGTGTGTGTGTGTGTGTGTGTGTGTGTGTGTGTGTGTGTGTGTGTGTGTGTGTGAGAGAGAGAATATAAGGACTAGAGTAATCGGAGCTGATCTGGAGTCAGAGGAAGGAGTTGAGTCACAGATTATGGCGTTATGTAAAGTGTTTGTGTTTCTGTTGCTGGTGTTTGATCAGATTGAGCGTCTGATGGACGTCTGAAGGTCCTCGTGGCTTCAGTCGGAGACGCTGATCTTCATCACGCTCAGATAATCAGACACAGATCAGAGGCTTTTATTGATTTCTGCTCGTTCTAATGCTGTCAGGACAGATGACATCCAAATGAACTTTAACAGTAACACACACTTTTAAAGAATGACCTCTGCTTGATTCATTCATTCATTCAATTCAATTATTTGTATCTATGTCAAATATTTTGAGATTTTTTTTCTTATTTGTTTCTATATTTGTACTTATCTTACACTTTAAAGCCTTTGGCTTCTGATTCGATTATGGCAAAAATCATAATCACAATTATTTTGGTCAATATTGTAAACACAATTAGACATATGAGTGGGCCACATGTCCAAATCTTTGTATGATTTCATTATTTAAAGATAGCGATATATACAGGTGCATCTTAGAAAATTTGAATATGGTGAAAAAGTTCATTTTTCTTGTAACTTATTTCAAAAAGTGAAACTTTCATATATTTTGGATTCATTACATGTAAAGTAAACCACTTCAAAAGTATTTTTGATTTAGTTTTGATGCTTAGAGCTTACAGCTAATGAAAGTCAAAATCAGTATCTCAAAATATTAGAATATTTAATATTTCAGTAAATGACGATCCATACAGTATACATTCTGGGTATCTCTTGTTCTTTGAAACCACAATAATGGAGAACTGACTTGGCAATGGTCCAGAAGACGATCATTGACCCCCCCCCCCCCCCCCCCCCCCAAAAAAGAGGGTAAGTCACAGAGGGTCATTACTGAAAGGGGGGCTGTACAAGGAGTGCTGTATCAAAGCATATTAAACACAAAGTTGTCTGGAAGGAGGAAAAGGTGCACAAGCAACAGGGATGAGCGCAAGCTTGAGAATACAGTCAAGCAAAGCTGATTCAAACACTTGGGAGAGCTTCACAAGGAGTGGACTGAAGCTGGAGTCAGTGCATCAAGAGTCACTACGCTCAGACATCTTCAGGAAAAGAGCTACCAAGCCACTTCTGAACCAGAAACATCATCAGAAGCATCTTACCTGGGCTAAGGAGAAGAAGAACTGGACTGTTGCTCAGTGCTACAAAGTCCTCTTTTCAGATGAAAGTAAATGTTGCATTTAATTTGGAAATCAGGGTCCCAGAGTCTGGAGGAAGAGAGGAGAGACACAGAATCCATGTTGCTTGAAGTCCAGTGTGAAGTATCTGAAGTCAGTGATGATTTGGGCTGCCTGGTGTTGGTCCATTGTGTTTTATCAATTCCACAGTCAACGGGAGATTCTGGAGCACTTTATGCTTCCTTCTGCTGACAAGCTTTATGGAGATGCTGATTTCATTTTCCAGCAGGACTTTAGCTCCTGCCCACAGAGCCAAAAATACTTCCAAGTGGTTTACTGACCATGATATTACTGTGCTTGATATTACTGTGCTTGATTGGCCAGCCAGCATGCCTGACCTGAAGCTCATATGGGATCTATGGGATATTTCCAAGAGAAAGATGAGAAACGGTGGATCCGAGCTGAATGCTCAATAGTGCCTCAGCAGAGCCACAGACTGATCTCATGCCACACATCACTGATGCTGAGCCCCGGACAAGTATTGAGAGCAGAAATCAACATACTTTAAACAACTTGAACTTTTCTGTTTGGCAAATCCATTTTTTTTATTGATCTTAGGAAATATTATAATATTTTGAGATACTGGATTTTTGACTTTCATGAGCTGTAAGCTCTAATCATCAAAATTAAAACAAAACACTTTTGAAATGTTTTATTTTACAATAAATCTGATTGAGAACGAGCAGAAACACGAGTGATGGTTGAGTGACTCAGAGCTCATATAAAGACTCATTTGAGCTCAGTGTGTTTTTTGATGAAGTGTGATGTGGGGGGGGGGGGGGCAGTTGCTCATCTGTGTGTGTGTGTGTGTGTGTGTGTGATGCTCGTGCCAGTCTCCACAGCAGCTCATTGTCGAGTGTTCACTGAAGAGGACACACTTCATCACGTCTGAGCATCTCACACACAACACACACTGCATCTCCTCTGATAACAGCTCTTTATATAAAGCTGGATACACACAGTATGTAAAGTACATCAGTTATCAGCATGCACAAAGTTTATTCGTGTAAAGTGATCTATGTTGAATGAATGATGCATTTATATATTGCTATATTATGTATTGCAGTACACGCAAAGGTTTGTAACTGCAGCGGTGCTGTGGATTGATGGAGCTCTTGTGTAAGAATCGTGGCGTTTGAGACACATGCAGCTGTATTGATCTGAAGACAAACATCTCATCGCATGCTGTCTGTTCTCTGTCTACGGCACATTCTGAATGTGGCTTTTATTCACGGAGCATGAAATGAAAACCTCGTCATGCTGCCAGAATTCCTGCATGTTGAGAGCATGTGGACAAGCATCATTCATGCTCACATGCATCTAATGTCTAATCTAGTATTTGATGTGTTATTGTGACCGTGTGTATCTGATATGTGCCTCGAACAGTCGTGTCGATGTGTGATGATCCAGACGATCTGTGACCCAGATCTGCTTCTCTCTGAAAGACACCGAACACAATACAGCTAAACGCCTGAGACACGCAGACAAACGCTCAGGAACTAGGACACGCTGCTGGTTTAGTCAGAAATAACCAGTTAGACTCCATTAAGCTTCTATATCTGTCACATGCACTGAGACCGAGGTCAGGTCTGTTACTGGTACTGTAAAAACAGAAATAGTATTTTATTTTGATCCAAAGCCATTCACATTAAAGATGCACATCAGTTCATGCCGTCCCTGGGATTGGAACCCATGAGCTTGTGGTTGCAAGCTGCATCATGTATGTGGTGCTGGGATTCAGAGGGCTTCTCCTTCAGACGCTGGTCTCAGATACGCTCTCGTTTGTGAAGGACACAGTGAGGTTTGGGACCGCTGGCAGCGTTTGTGCTTTTAGAGAGGACATGCGTGACTCTGAGGCCTCCTGGGACGCCAGACGTGAATGATGAGACGTACCGTGGTAATACTGTGTTTACTGAACATGACGTTTACAGATGGAGCGGTTGTGTGCTTCATGATCATAACGTACAATTATATAATGATATGAAATATCCATTATAGTTATGCATGCATTTGAAAAACTCTACTTGCAGTTTATATAATATTAATGAGATAAAAGGCCACTTAAGTGACTAGAAGAGAGACGTTTTTATGGCTGTTGCTAAAGTAAATGTTTTTTTTTTTTTTGCACATTTTAATATTTTTGTCTTCACTGATGCACCGAATAACACACTAAAGCATATTTACTTGATTATCATTTAACTGTAGAGTATTTCATTTTACATGTCAAATTAATATTTCAAACTATTATTAATAATATTACATATTTTCACCTGCTTCAACTTGCCTTTAGTTTTGAAGTATAATTAACTTGGCTTTGCGAGTCATTTCAACTTAAGTTATATTAAACTGACTTGAATCTTGAATAATAATAGTAAAAACAAATTATATGAAAATTAATTTGCTGAGTTAAAGTTATGCAAAAGCATATGTTTCCATGATTGATTTATCATATCATATGCTTGGTATATTTAATTAGAGACAGACAGAATTGAATAGAAATGACATTTAAGTAAAGTTAATCATACATGCATTCAGCAGTTTAACCATATTTCAAAGACAATAACGGAATTATGAAATTGCATGTAAAGATGCACTGCTTAAGTGGGTCAAATTAAGTCTTTTTGCATCAAAAAAGTTCAATAAATTGCATTTAACATAAATGTAAACTATAATTGGTTTTCATTTAATTAGCAGTAACATGCAATTAAGTGTCTGAAAACACTACATCCAATCCAGACTTAAGCATGTTAATTAAAAGCGTATTATTTCTGTAATAAGCATGCTAATATTCACATTTAATATTTTAATAATTTCTGAGTATGAGTCTGCAGCTCTGTGTTCGTCCTTCAGGAGGTCATGTGACCCTCAGATGGCCAATTACATTACAGCACGCGTTCAGTGCAGCAGCATCAATGATAGGAACACAAAGTAAATGGATATTAATTATGAAGTATATTATGTGCTGTAATGTCAGCTCGTGACCCCTGTGTGTACAGTAGCCTCTGTTTGTGTCTGTCACAATCACGTCTGTCTGAGAGCATCATCAATACATCTGTTGTGTGACGGGGGAGATGTCATCGTCTAGACTCGTGCGGTGTGTGTGTGTGTGTGTGGTGTGTGTTTGTGTTTGTTTGTGTGTGTGTGTGTGTGTGTGTGTGTGAGTGTGTGTGTGTGTGTGTGTGTGTGAGTGTGTGAGTGTGTGTGTGTGTGAGTGTCTGTGTGTGTCTGTGTGTGTGTGTGTGTGTGTGTGAGTGTTTGTGTGTGATGTGTTGTGTATGTGTGTGTGTGTGTGAGTGTGTGTGTGTGTGTGTGTGTGTGTGTGTGTGTGTGTGTGAGTGTGAGTGTCCTGTGTGTGTGTGTGTGTGTGTGTGTGTGTGTGCATGAGTGTGTGTGTGAGTGAGTGTGTGTGTGTGTGTGAGTGTCTGTGTGTGTCTGTGTGTGTGTGTGTGTGTGATGCATCTTATATTCATATACTCAGTGTTTCTCATTGAAGCACCGGTTCCTGGAGGACCGCGTCTCTGCCGTTCAATGGTGTTATTATTCCAGCTGAAATTGGTTGTTCAGCTGAGTTTGAACACAAAGCACTTTAACACGCTGACAACACACTCCGGCGCTGAAGGTCAGACCCGAAGAAAACACAAACATCAGCTACATGATTAATGAGGTTTACACTAAAACAAATTAATACGTTTATTCATCAAGCACATGGCAATTGCTCAAAATTGAGGGTAAAGACATTTATAATGTTACAAAAGATTTGTATTTAAAAAATGCTGTTCTTTTGAACTTTCTATTCATCTGTGAATCCTTAAAAATGAAATGTATAACGGTTTCCACAAAAATATTGTGCTGCACGACTGTTTTCAACATTGATAATAATCATAAATGTTTCTTGAGCAGCAAATCAGTATACTAGAATGATTTCTGAAGATCACGTGACACTGAAGACTGGAGTAATGATGCTGAAAATACAACTTTGATCACAGAAATATATTACTGTTTCAGATATTAGATATTCACATAGAAAACAGCTGTTTTACATTCTAAGAATATTTCACATTTTCACTGTTTTTACTGTATTAGGCAGCCTTGGTGAGCAGAAGAGACTCTTTCAAAAACATTAACAATCTTACTAACCCCAAGTGTGTGTGTGTGTGTGCGTGCGTGCGTGCGTGCGTGCGAGTCTGTCTGTTTGTGAGTGTGTGCACGTGTGAGTGTGTGTTTGTGTGTGCGTGTGTGTGTTTGTGTGTTGTGTGTGAGTGTGTGTGTTTGTGTGTATGTGTGAGAGTGTGTGTGAGTCTGTGTGTGTGTGTGTGTGTGTGTGTGTGTTTTCCTCATTCTTCTCTAATATAATGATCACATGAATCCAGCAGGAAGAGGTGTGTTCATAACACGTGATGGAGATCTACAGGAGACATACGTCTTCTTTTGAGATCTTAAAGAGACTCGTGTGACTCTCTGCTCTTCTCCTTTATCATTTCCGTTCATTCTGCTAGTGTGTGTGTGTGTGAGGAGATTTGAATATTAAATAGCTGATTATCACGGTCATGTGACTGTGTCTGTCATCTGCTGCTGAAATGGGCCGTGAAAGTGTGTGTGTGTGTGTGTGTGTGTGTGTGTGTGTGTGTGTGTGCGTGTGTGTGAATGAATGTGCTCCATTAAGTAGTTAAGATCTCAGTTTGAGCTCGTGGAGCTTTGTCCATCTCACAAGAGAAGTGTTGCTAGGAGACCAATCACATCCCGCCTGTGTGTGTGTGTGTGTGTCATAATCCAGCTGCAGTGTGTCGTCTCGCTGTCACACTCATCGTGTCACTGCTAGTTAAGGAGATGATTTTTACTCGTGTCACTGGTAACCGGCTGATGTTGACCCTGTATGCACAAAAGCATGGAATAGTTAAGTTTTGTTTTAATGTTTCAGAAAGAATCTCTTCTGCTCTCCAGAGCTACATTTATTTAATCAAAAACAGTCCAAATTGTGAAATATTATTGTAATGTAAAACAGCTGTTTTCTGTGTGAATATCTGTTAAACTGTAATGTATGTCTGTGACGCAGCGCTGTATTTTCTGCATCATTACTCCAGTCTTCAGTGTCACATGATCTTCAGAAATCATAATAATATGCTGCTCAAGAAACATTTATGATTATTATCAATGTTGAAAACAGCACAATGTTTTTGTGAAAACAGTGATGCATTTTATTTGTATGGATTCACAGATGAATATAAAGTTCAAAAGAACAGCATTTATTTAAAACATCTTTTGTAACAAACTGCATAATTTAATCAATTTACCCCCGGTTTCTCAGGCTTAAAGGCTTAAACCTAATCCCAGACTAAAATCTAAGTCTAAGCAGTTTCAACTGAAAGAAACGTACTCGGTTACTATCGTAACCTCGGTTCATGAGATATGGGAACGAGTACTGTTCCTGGCCGTGCTATGAGCTGCACGCCTCAGTCGCTTCCTTCGAAGAAATCTGAGACGCATAGGCTCGCACGCTGCCGCCGTGCATTGGTTCGTTTTTTAATCCTGCATGAACCAATGGACATGCAGTTACACTGCGTCATTTAAATAAGGTTTCGGCTGAAGAGGAAAAAGGAGTTTTTGCCATACAGCATCTCTGACGCAGTACGAGTGAAATATTGAAAAGGAAATTGCTCTGACTGATCGTAAAATATTTGAGTGCCTTTAATATTGTCTCAAAATGCACAGCAGTAATGTTTTATTTTTCTAAGCACGTTTATAAAAATTACTTAAATGTCCTAATTGAACTCTGGCCTAGTCCTGGTTTAGTCTTAGCCCTGTCCGTGAAACCAGGACTTAATGATGAATATAAGTATTCATGTCTTTCTTTTTTTAATCATACTTCCCCCATCCTTTTGTAATTTCCACAAAAATGTTAAAGACATGAACGCATCTTAATTCTGCTGTTTGAGCAGGAGTGTAGCGTAAATAGTGTAGTGATGTTTCAGTGTGTGTGTGTATCTGATGAAGGAATCGTGTGTTTGTGTTCCTCAGCAGCTCCTGATGTCTGAAGATCTCCTGTAGTTGATGTCCAGCCCAGAGCCATGAGCCACACGTCCTTCAGTGTTCTGCTGAGCATCTCGCTCGCGCTCGCCTGCCGCGGTGAGTATCTGACCCACATCAGTCCTTCAGTCCATCAGTCCCTTCAGTCCCTCAGTCCCTCAGTCCCTCAGTCCCTCAGTCCCTCAGTCCTCAGTCCGTCAGTCCCTCAGTCCCTCAGTCCATCAGTCCCTCAGTCCATCAGTCCCTCAGTCCTCAGTCCCTCAGTCCTTCAGTCCCTCAGTCCATCAGTCCCTCAGTCCAACAGTCCCTCAGTCCAACAGTCCCTCAGTCCATCAGTCCCTCAGTTTAACAGTCCCTCAGTCCAACAGCCCCTCAGTCCCTCAGTCCCTCAGTCCCTCAGTCCAACAGTCCCTCAGTCCATCAGTCCCTCAGTCCAACAGTCCCTCAGTCCCTCAGTCCCTCAGTCCAACAGTCCCTCAGTCCCTCAGTCCAACAGTCCCTCAGTCCATCAGTCCATCAGTCCAATCAGTCCCTCAGTCCATCAGTCAGTCCCTCAGTCCATCAGTCCCTCAGTCCATCAGTCCCTCAGTCCAACAGTCCATCAGTCCATCAGTCCATCAGTCCCTCAGTCCAACAGTCCCTCAGTCCATCAGTCCCTCAGTCCATCAGTCCATCAGCTCAGTCCATCAGTCCCTCAGTCCATCAGCTCAGTCCCTCAGTCCAACAGTCCATCAGTCCCTCAGTTTTCAATGTAACAGTTGAAAACTGAGGGTAATCAATGTAACAATGGATGTTCAGATGACTCAGGACTCTATAGATGAGGTGTTTTCTGTGCTTCTCTTTCAGTTTGCTCAGTGTGGGCTGATTTCCCAGCAGTCTTTGGAGGTGAGTCTCAACTGTTTGTTTACAATGTGATTCAATCAAGTTTATTTATTTTAATATCATCCCAAAATATGAGACCATGTTGTGCGAGAGAGAGTGTGTGTGTGTGTGTGTGTGTGTGTGTGTGTGTGTGTGTGTGTGTGTGTGTGTGTGTGTGTGTGTGTGTGTGTGTGTGTGTGTGTGTGTGTGTGTGTGTGTGTGTGTGTGTGTGTGTGTGTGTGTGTGTGTGTGTGTGTGTGTGTGTGTGTGTGTGTGTGTGTGTGTGTGTGTGTGTGTATGTGAGTGTGTATGTGAGTGTGTGTAGTATGTGTGTGTGTGTGTGTGTGTGTATCTGCCGTGTTCAGTGAAGATCACAGACGATACAGTGAATCAGGGCTCATAATAGAGACACGGGTTGAGAAGCAGGGCATTGTGGGAGATCAGAAGATTATCCACCCGTTCTCCATCAAAGCCTCGGGAGCCGTTTGCTGATTCCTGGAGAGGCTTTGATCTCTGCACGACTGCATGCGGTTTACAAACCTTACAGAGCTGAGACATGTCAATCAAACACCTGGGACCCGCCCACAATGCCTCAGCCACGCCTCTCGCTTCAGTTCACCAGCAGAAACATTTCACATATTGATACAGGTCTGTGATGTTTTGTTCACACACACATGAAATATTCCCGTGTGTTTGACCGGACGCTGAAAGAGCTGCGGGTTGCCATGGAAACCGGGTCAGAGGGTCAAGCGTAGGTCGCAGGGTCACTCAGTGGCTGCATTAATATTAAACTTCAGCAATGCTGTGTTAGTGATGGATTATTACATTACATCTTCATTCAACAGAGTCTCGCAGAGTCTTAAGATAACATTTGAGAATTTTTTATATATTTATGTTTTTATTTAATTTCATATTTTATGATTAC
>CM049796.1:43009674-43047174 GCA_027422405.1 Ptychobarbus kaznakovi | reverse complement strand
TTCCTTGTCTTCCAAACCAGCGACAAGCAGGCAAACACAAGCCATTAACAACATAAGTTATGAAGGTTTTTACAGAGGGGGTTGTTAATATTTCATTCACACTGATTAATACAACATTTTATTCATAAAAACATGGCGAAAATGCCTATATTTACAACATTGTATTCTTCAAAACGGTGTAAATTGACTTGTTTTCTGTCTGTTGACAGTATTTTCTGATTTATGGAGAGATAAAAAGAGAAATCCAAACCCTCTAATATGTCAACAAAATAAAATAAGAATTTTCAACCCGGATTCATCCAACTTTCAGATTTATTTTCTGTAAATGCATCCAATTAGGGCATTTTTAACTAGAAATCGCCCTATTTTCATATTTAAACATACAATTTTACAAAACTTGAAATAAAAAAAGCAATATTTGAATTCTTAATGTACTGTGATCAGCTGGTGAGGTATGGTGATATCTGTTAATTTGGTTTTTGCCCTTTTCACCTGCACTGTGTTGCTTTAATTCAACATGAACATTGTAATATTGAATTACATTAAATATTTTCTGTTCAGTCCCAACATTGCATGCTCATGTTTCATACGTGTGTGTGTGTGTGTGTGTGTGTGTGTGTGTGTGAGTGTGAGAGAGTGTGTGTGTGTGTGTGTCTCTCTCTGTGTGTGTGTGTGTGTGTGTGTGTGTGTGTGTGTGTGTGTGTGTGTGTGTGTGTGTGTGTGTGTGTGTGTGTGTGTGTGTGTGTGTGTGTGTGAGTGTGAGTGTGTGTGTGTGTGTGTGTGTGTGTGTGTGTGTGTGTGTGTGTGTGTGTGTGTGTGTGTGTGTGTGTGTGTGTGTGTGTGTGAGAGTGTGTGTGTGTCTGTGAGAGTGTGTGAGTGTGTGTAATATTACTGTTGTTTGTGACTGTCACAGCATCATAAATGTGTTGAGTCAAAGCACCTCAGAGCTGATAAACAAACAGAGAAGACTCGCTCGTTCTGCTGGAAGGAAACACGAATCCATTAGGACCTCGGTCATTCGCTGTCGTCTCATATCTGCTCTCTTTCAGGTTCTCTGAGGAAATATCCCGCTGATATCAAAGTCAAATCTCCAGACACTTATACGCTGATGGGGCAGAACGTCACGCTGGAGTGCTTCGCGCTGGGAAAGTAAGAAAAACGCCACACAGATGACTTCTCAGTGTTTGCAGAGCAGCACTTTAGTCGTTTTCCTCAAACGCTTCATTATTCAGCACTATTTTCTGCAAATATTTCCGTTTGAATCGATTAACATCCAGATTTCACTCAAACTGCATTTTGTAGATCATTTCAGCTTTATGATGTGCTCTATATAAACTCTTTTAAAGCTTACATTTTTAAAGCACAAATAGAAACTCTTCTATTAACTGAAAGTGTTCAGTATTTAGTAAGTCTGTATTTTCATGCTGAATTATGATGATTATATTTCTTAAAGTACAAATATACTTTGCATGCTGAATTACCATCTGGCTTTTTTTCTGGCATTTATTTTCGTACTGAATTATGATTACATTTATTAAAAGTACAAAGAAAATCTCGTATTGACTTAAATGAATCAGTTGTTCAAAATAAGATCAGGGACATTAATGTAACATTTTGCATATGCAATTACAATTGCCATCTTTCTTGAATTGTATAGTCTCATTATATGTTTATTTGGGATTGAAAAGGAAGTTTAAGGTCTGAAAATGAATATTTATCATAGTACAATGAACTCATGAATAAATCAGAAACAACAGTGTTTTTCATGCACTGGTCAATGTTGCTTCTATAACACCTCTTTTTCAGATTAATGGATATAAAACATCCCAAATGCACATTAAAGTATTTATTGTATTACACATTATCTATGTGCATGTGTAATTTCAATCTCAGTCCATATGTTTAAAGAGTATTTCCTCCCCTTCAGCAGAACTTACATCAAAACTTAGTGTCATTAGATCATTTTAGATATGTGTTTTTATGTCTGTTGCCAGCATTTTCTTTTTTATTGAGTAGTAAAAAGAGAAATCCAAAATCAGTGAAATTCAAAAACTCTAATGTCAACAAGATTTTTTTCGTCTTCCCAGAAATATATGCAAATTATCACAGATTTAGTTAGATAATGCAACATTTTAGAAAATAATGTTATAATGTAAGTAATCAGCTAGTGACATCAGTGTCATATTTGCATACTCAGTCCCTGATTGGTTGTCTCTTACATGCACTTATCATCATGTATAGCTGATGAACACAATGTGGTGAACAAGCAGATCTGCCCATGTCATATATTATTGTGTGTGTTTGTGTGTTCAGCCCCATCCCTCAGATCCGATGGAGGAAGGTGGATGGTGATCTGCCGGTCCATCGCCACAACATCAGTATGTCTGGAAGTCTCCTTCATCTTTACCACATCCGGTACGAGGACGAGGGTTCATATGAGTGTGAGGCCGACAACTCCAAAGGCAAAGACAGACACAGAGTGCATCTGTATGTGGAGGGTGAGAGTCACATGACCTTATGAACACACCGCAATGAGACATTACTGAGAAGAGCAATACCATATTAATACTGGAATATACAGTGCACACAAAAACATCAATAAAAATGCTGGTTTCACTTTATTTTGACGGTCACGTTAACACATTGAGTTGACTATAAGTAACATTGCACCTCTATGTCTACTAACTCATATTAAAGTGTTAGTAGAGTATTAGTAGACTAGTAGTAAACTGGTATGGTTATAATAAGTTGACATGTAGGTGCAAAGCTACTTATTGTCTACAGAATGAGGGACCATCAAAATAAAGTGTTATCATAATCCTTAACTCTTTCCGCCGCCAAACACCTAATTTTCCAGATTTTCCCTGTTATACGCTATTAAACATCTCCTGAACGAGTCTAGAAAGTGCTGATCAAAAACACAGACCAGGAAGACGCATAATCCAGCGATCTCATATGTGAGCATATGCATATGAAAAATAATGCGATCGTCAACACTAACCGCATATTAAATTAAATCTGCCTGATGTTACAGAGTGAAATGTGGATCCAGAAAGTTGAGTTTTGGGATACTGATGGAAGCCATATACTGCATCTTTGCTTTAATAATATTGAATATGATCCAGATGTAATATTTGATAAAAATGCGAATTTCTCAGCTTTTTGCTCAAAATTGTGCTTTTTTAATAAAACAAATTAAAAAATTGTGTTGATAAAAACAATGCTTGAAGCTAGAATTATTTTTTTTCATGTATTGCAAGTTCATATATTTACAAATATATGTATATAAATATATGTAATATTTATAAAAAAAATTCTGGGGCCATGAAATTTTAGTGAAAATCAGCAAAAACGCTGGCGGTGAAAGGAGTTAATGTTTTAGGATTTGCAAGAATTGTGCCATAAAGCATTGCTTGTTTACATCAGGGTTTATTATAGCTAACTGAAAGTAAAATCATTAAAAAAATGGTTACTTGAAATTAAATAAACATTAACTGAAAAAAAAAATGTAGTATAAAAAAGCTAGTTTAATTTGATGTACAAAATTAACTAAAACTAAAATGGATATATATATATATATATAGACAAACATAATACGAAAAATAAAGTTAAAAATATTAATACTGTAGTAGTATCTAAATGGTACTAAATAACACTGGTTTACGTGTGTGTGTGTGTGTGTGTGTGTGTGTGTGTGTGTGTGTGTGTGTGTGTGTGTGTGTCTGTGTGTGTGTGTGTGTGTGTGTGTGTGTGTGTGTGTGTGTGTGTGTGTGTGTGTGTGTGTGTGTGTGTGTGTGTGTGTGTGTGTGTGTGTGTGTGTGTGTGTGTGTGTGTGTGTGTGTGTGTGTGTGTGTGTGTGTGTGTGTGTGTGTGTGTGTGGGTGTGTGTGTGTGTGTGTGTGTGTGTGTGTGTGTGTGTGTGTGTGTGTGTGTGTGTGTGTGTGTGTGTGTGTGTGTGTGTGTGTGTGTCAGGAGCTCCTGAATGGCTGGAGAAGATCAGCAGCTCGGAGAGAGACATCGGAGGCGATTACATCATGTCCTGTCTGGCCAGCGGGAAACCCAAACCTCATGTGCACTTCCTGAAGAACGGACGAATGGTATCACCGACGTCTGATTCATAACCATTCATTTTCATGCATTTAAATCAGATCAGCTGAAAATCTAAGAGTGACTGATGTTGCATTTAAACGGTTCTTGCATTCAAACCCATTGCTTTGGTGTTGCTAGCATCTTTGAGCTACTGGAACCAGTATAAAATAGCAAACATTGTCCCAGTCAGTCAGTCCTTGACTTCAGCAGTGCATGTTAATAGATGCAGCAGATCAGCGTAGTGAATGAGCGTGTTGTGAGCGCTGGGCGGCCTGGCCGTGTTCCCGTCTGGACCGAGGCCTTCCCATCATGCTTCTGGTTATATAACAGTCACGACACCAGATGGTGCTGATCCAAACACCTGAAGTGTGTTTACAGCGTATATCTCAAATCAAACACGCCTTCTAACAGAGTAATAATGCCAGACAGATCTTAGTGTTTTACAGTGTCAACTTTATATTAACTATTCATATATTTATGATTTTTAGATCATTATGGTTTTATTTTTCATTTATCAAATTAATAAATAATCAAATACATTAATTAATTAATTTGTATGTTTTTGTATTAATTAAATTAAAATGTATTTGTACTGCATTATTTGTTTTGCTTGTGTGCCAAATTGTTTTATTTGCGTTATTTTGCAATTTTCTTATCATTATGATTTTATTTTAATTTATTTGATTTTATTGTGTATATATATATATATATATATATATATATATATACATATTTGCATTCAATAATTTATTTGTACCTTTTTGTATTTAAGTTTGTATGAATTATGTATAAATACACACACAAATATATTTATTTATTTGTATGAATAATGTTATTTTATTTTTACAGTCTTTATGAATTATGTATAAACACACACATATTATTTATTTATTTGAATAATGTTATATTATTTGTACAGTCTTTATGAATTATGTATAAACACACACATTTATTTATTTATTTATTTGTAAGAATAATGTTATTTTATTTTTACAGTCTTTATTAATTATGTATAAATACACACACATTTATTTATTTATTTATTTGTATGAATAATGTTATTTTATGTGTACAGTCTTTATGAATTATGTATAAACACACACACATATTTATTTGTATGAATAATGTAATAGTATTTGTACAGTCTTTAGGGATTCTTCTCATTGATAGATTTCAGAGGCTCATAATAATCAGTAGAAAGATGACGATGTTTGATCATCTGATGAAAGCGGTCTTGAGTTCTGGATCTGTTCTCTAATAATGTTATAATGTTCAGTTCATCTGTTCTCTTCCATCAGTACGCCAAGAACCACGAGTTGCGTTTCTCAGACCTGACGTTTGATGATTCAGGGATGTATCAGTGTTTCGCTGAGAACCGTCATGGCACGATATATGCCAACGCCGAGCTCAGGGTGTTCGGTGAGTATTCATCGTTAGCGGTGGGCGATATGACCAACATTTTATATCACGATAACGATATATATCACAATATAGTATTTTTTTTCTGTTAAAAACATTTTTATGATATTCAAATCTTTGATACCATAGTATTCTCATAATCCTTGTCACCAATATCAATATCAAACTAATACAAGCCTAAAAAGAGACTAAAATACAACCTCACTGAAGATAAATAAACAGTGATTTAGTCGAGAGCAGTGTGCTGTGATTAACATGAACGAATATTGGAACGCTTCCCCTTTAAGAGCGAAGTCCGGATCTAATATAGCTCCTGTATGTGTTTCTCTTTCTCGTTTACTCGCTCTTAAGACCTAAATCACTGTGTTAACGAGGATACTTGCAAAGACGGGGATTCTGACGCATATTAGTGTGTTTATGTAATTGTTCAAAGTCGGCGAAAGAGAAAAAGCGCGCTCCTCTCACACAGAAAGAGACGGCGCACGCATATAGCTCTGTTATTTGAGTTTCAACGGCTTAGAATCGGTTGTTTTAAAACTGCAGTGCTTAAAAACGCATGACCATGCTACAGATGTAGTCCCTCGTTTAGTAACGAGCTCCTGGTTGTGTCCTGGTTCTGTCTCCCCATCACCCCCCCCATGGTGGGCGGCGTATAAAGATCGCAGTCACCCAAATTATGACACCACTAAATAAACGATAGAACATAATATGATAGACGATAGACTTTTTATTCCGTCCTTCTGATATATATTATCGTCATATCGCACAGCCCTATTCATCGTTTAGTATTAATATTTGCTGTAAAACGTGGTTCTGAGCTTTAGGACTTAAAGATCTTGAAGGAACACGGCTAGTACGTCCACTGAGTGTGTTGTTTTCTCAGCCGGCGCTCCTTCATTTGAGTGGAACCCAGTGAAACCCAAACTTCTGGGGGCCAAAAACGGGCGCGTGGTGTTTGACTGCAAACCCCGAGCGGCGCCGCGGCCAAGCATCTCCTGGAGCAAAGGAACCGAGCTCCTGCACAACTCCAGCAGGTCAGAGCTCACGCAGAGGTCATCTCACGGAGGTCTCTCCGGAGCCGTTCATATTCAGTCTGTCTTTCATCATTGCAGGATCTTCATTTGGCCAGACGGGACTTTAGAGCTCCTGAACGTCACCAAATCAGACGAAGGCAAATACACGTGTTTCGCAGAAAACGACCGAGGCCGAGCGAACAGCACCGGATCGCTGTCAGTCACCGGTACGACCGAACCCTAACAATAGCTCATCCTGATTATTACTGCTGTTATTGTGTTAACAACCACCCGTACCACCCTAGCAACTGCATAGCAGCACCCTAGAAACCACACAGAATACTTTAGCAATGCTCTAACAACCACCCAGAACATCCTAGTAACCACATAGCTACTTCCCAACCTAGTAACCACCCAGAGTACCTTAGAAACTGTAAAATAACACACTAATGACTACACAGAACACCCAAGACGCTGCAAAGTTACACCCTAACAACTGCATAGCAACATCCTAGCAATCACCCAGAACACCATAGTGACCTCATATCTACCTACTAGCCTAGACACAACACCTTGGAAACTGCAAAGTAACACCCTAACAACCATCCACAACACCATAGCAACACCCTACAATCCACCCAGAATATCCTACAATACTGTAGTACTGTCCTAATGACCACCCAGACATATCAACACCCCACTCAGACCACAGCAGCTACCTAGCAACCACTCAGAACACCCTAGCAACCATCCAAAACACATCTGTTTGTCTGACAGACTGAATGGCATTAAAACCTTCTCACTTTAATCTTTAAAACCTACTTCAGATTTTCTTGCTGGGCTTTTCTCACATTAACGTCACAGTTTATAATCTAGTTGAGTTTGTGATCTGGTTGTTTTGCGTGTGATGTGATGGATAAGCGTCTCACCGCTGCCCTCTGCTGCCACAAGCACGTGTGAGGCGTTCTCCTGCAGTCAGAGCATAACCAGTGTCTCTCTCTCTCTCCTCAGACGCCACGAAGATCACTCTGTCCCCCTCCAACGCTGACGTCAGTGTGGGCGAGAGTACCAGGATGGAGTGTGCCGCGTCACATGACCCCACCCTCGACCTCACCTTCACCTGGTCCCTCGACACGAACCTCGTCGACTTCGACCGAGACCGAGAGCATTACGAGCGCAGAATGGTGAATCAGTCTTCAGCTGTTTAATACCGATCACTAACATCTGATAATTATTGATTTAGTATTAATGAATCAAGACTCTTCATTAATAGTTCCATTGTGGATGCTATAGTGACAACTATAACGATAACTATAATAATTATAATGATAACTACTTATGATAATGGTAATGCTGTGGTATCTATGACAAATAGTGTAATGAAACTACTGTATAACAATAATTATGCATGTATTAATAACTGTAATTATAACTAATGGTATCCTTAACAATAGCTACAATGATGTTAACTATAATATTAATTATGATAATAATAACTATTCTGACATCTGCTGGATGAATCACTTCGAGGTGATTCCAGTGATATCTTTCCTCGGTGTTGATATCGTTATAGTTGTGGTGTGGATGCCTAATTAACTAATTAACTAAAAAAACGTTTCTATTCTATCTACTTATTTATTTGTATTTATATATACAGTCATACCAAACATTAATTCAGATAATTCTCACATTATCACAGTTTATTGCTATAGTTTAGAAAATATTAATAAACCGTGTCAGAACAAACTCATCTTGATGATGTCAGCTGATTAATTTAAGAACACAATTAGATAATACTAATTTAGCTCAACCAATCACCAAGCAATGCTTCATTTAGTTCAGTCTGTGGCGGAAAAAGATCACATTAGCAATTAAATAAAAACACGTGAGCAAAACATGCTCAGGTCAAAGAGTCTGAATCATTTTTGATCTCAATTGTTACTGATGAATAATATTTGGGTATGATATGTCACAGTGCACTTTATTTTGCTATCCTCACTTATATAAATGAACTATAGTGTCATGCACTCACTAGTAAAATATATCAAACATTGTGACCAAAGTGCACAAAACCAGTCATAATCAATTATTTATGGGTGAATTTTTACAATTGAGATTTATGCATCATCTGAACGCTGAATAATTGATATTTCCATTGATGTATGGTTTGGACAATATTTGAGAATCTGGCAAAAAAAATCTAAATATTGAGAAAATCATCTTTAAAGTTGTTCAAATTAAGTTCTTAGCAATGCATATTAATAATCAATAATTAAGTTTTGATATATTTACGGTAGAAATATCTTCATGGAACATGATCTTAATATCTAATGATTTTTGGCATAAAATACAAATTATAATTTTGAGCCATACAATGTATTGTTGTCTATTTCTACAAATATAGCTGCGCAGCTTATGACTGGCTCCAGAGACACGATTATATCTGGTGTCTGAATCATTTTTGGATTAACTGTATATATACAATTAAAAACCTAACTGAGACTTGTCATATAGCACTTGCATATTACTGATATGTAATACTGATATGTCTTTTGCTGGTTTAGATTGCTTTGATTGATAAAAGCGTCGGCTAAATCTAAATGTAACCGAAGGTTGTAGTTATCATCAGTGTTGGGAAAAGTTACTTTTAAAAGTAATGCGTTACAATATTGCGTTACTCCCTAAAAAAAATAACTAATTACTGAGTTAGCATTTCACTGTTTTAATTCATTTTGATGAATACTGAATCTGTTTTTTGCGAGTGGGATGAATTCATACACATTCATATTTAGTCTAGATTAGATCTACAGTAAGATCATGTTCACACGGCGCACTCAGTCAATAAATGGAGAAAAGTAACTCATACTATACCTGAGACTTGTCATATAGCACATGCATATTACTGATCCTTTGTTGGTTTTGATTGATAAAAGCATTGGCGAAATGTAACTGAAGGTTGTAGTTATTGCTCATGGTTTTGAACAGTATTAACTGAAGTGATTGTTGCTCAGGATGTTACTCAGGCCGGCACGTCCAGCTCCGAGCTGCTGATCAGTAACACACAGCTGAGACACGCGGGACGTTACAGCTGTACAGCACAGACGCCGGTGGACAACATCACGGCCTCCGCGGAGCTGGTGGTCAGAGGTCAGACTGAGCCGAGCTGCTGCTGCTGATGATGATGTTCTCTGTATCTCTGAGTGTTCGTACATCACCAGCTCTCCTCACTCTCAGGTCCTCCCGGTCCTCCCGGAGGGGTGCGTGTGGACGAGGTGATGACCAGCAGCGTGAGGGTGACCTGGAGTCACGGGACGGATAACTTGAGTCCCATCTCCAAATACAGCGTCCAGTACAGAGAGGTGCAAGCGCAGCAGGACTGGAGAGACGCCTCCACCTGTGAGTACACCACCACACTTCACTATAACTATAACTCAATCCTTGTCACACAGTTTCTGAAAGCTGAGACTCAAACCGCAGAAGCACTCACCAAATCTGCAAAACCATGCACTAATTCCAAGTCTATGTAACATCAGGAAGTGTCTTGATTTGCTTTTTCAACCAATCAGAAAGCCTCAGTAATGTATCACTATGTGCTTCACTGAACACCAACCAATCAATACACACACATCGACACAACTGCACATGCTTGATGTGTTTCTCTTCTATGGCACTGTGTAAGACTGTATTCACAACCACAGATGCTTACAGAAAAAATACGTTTGCTTTTTTGTTTACTGTACATCTCTCTGCCAATTACTTTTAATGTAATTAAATTTAATATTTTTATAAAATTGAATTTTCATGTTCCATGATGTAATTTTTGATTAGTAATATGCATTGCTAAGAACTTCATTTGAACAACTTTAAAGGTGATTTTCTCAATATTTAGATTTTTTTTGTACCCTCAGATTCCATATTTTCAAATATTGTCCAAACCATACATTAATGGAAAGCTTCAACATATTATCCTTATGACTGGTTTTGTGGTCTAAGGTCACGAATGTTTGCTTTTGAGATGTGTTTGTGATATTTTGAATACAGTGAGGCATTTTGCATTTTGTGTGCAATTCTTGAATGTGTGTGTAACGTTTTTAAAAAAGAGGAAAAGTTTTGGAAATGTGTGTAAGCCGTTCATAATCATCTGTTAATAAAGTGTGACGTGACTGAAGCACTAGATCTAAAGCAGTCTGTGTATTGATCCAGTGATTCTGTGTGTCTTCAGCTGCAGTGAATGTGGAGGGAAATGCAGAAATGGCCACCGTGATCAATCTGACGCCCTGGACGGAGTATGAGTTCAGGGTCATCGCCACCAACACGCTGGGCACCGGACCCCCGAGTGACCCCTCGCCCAAAATCACCACCAGAGAAGCCAGTGAGTCCCCGAGGAAATAACCACCTGCGGTTTATTGCCGTTAGTGTGTTTGTTTAACCCAGCTGCTGCATTCAGCCCGTTTGACCTGGAAGCAATGCATTGCAAACTCAAGCTTTTAGATCAGGAAGCAAACTATCAAAACACATAACTGTTTTATTATTATTAAAAAAAATAGATCAATGTTATGGAAGCCCGTTTCCACCACTGAATTAAAAATTCAAAAGGTTTAATTCGCAAATCTGACTTTTTCTCCTCACAAATCTGACTTTTTCTTCTCACAAATCTGACTTTTTTTCTTACAAATCTCTTTTTTTCTCACAAATCTGACTTTTTCAGAAATCTCTTTTTTTCTCACAAATCTGACTTTTTTTTTCTGACTTTTTTTCTCACTGACTTTTTTTCTCACAAATCTGACTTTTTTTCCTCACAAACTGACTTTTTTTCTCCTCACTTTTTTCCTCAAATCTGACTTTTTTTCCTCACAATCTGATCACAAATCTGACTTTTTTCCTCACAAATCTGACTTTTTTCTCTCACAAATCTGACTTTTTTTCTCCTCACAAATCTGACTTTTTTTCTCACAAATCTGACTTTTTTTCTCACAAATCCTACTTTTTTTCTCACAAATCTGACTTTTTCTCTCACAAATCTGACTTTTTCTTCTCACAAATCTGACTTTTTCTTCTCACAAATCTGACTTTTTTCTCCTCACAAATCTGACTTTTTTTCCTCACAAATCTGACTTTTTTTCTCACAAATCTGACTTTTTTTCCTCACAAATCTGACTTTTTCTTCTCACAAATCTGACTTTTTCTCTCACAAATCTGACTTTTTTTTCTCACAAATCTGACTTTTTCTCCTCACAAATCTGACTT
Organism: Ptychobarbus kaznakovi; assembly: GCA_027422405.1. NCBI lineage: Eukaryota > Metazoa > Chordata > Actinopteri > Cypriniformes > Cyprinidae > Ptychobarbus > Ptychobarbus kaznakovi. Next base: position 43,035,407 of record CM049796.1, on the reverse strand, counting down.
TTTCTCTCACAAATCTGACTTTTTCTCTCACAAATCTGACTTTTTCTTCTCACAAATCTGACTTTTTCTTCTCACAAATCTGACTTTTTCTTCTCACAAATCTGACTTTTTCTTCTCACAAATATTTTTTCTCACAAATCTGACTTTTTCTCTCACAAATCTGACTTTTTTTCCTCACAAATCTGACTTTTTCTTCTCACAAATCTGACTTTTTTTCTCACAAATCTGACTTTTTTTCTCACAAATCTGACTTTTTTCCTCACAAATCTGACTTTTTTTCTCACAAATCTGACTTTTTTTCCTCACAAATCTGACTTTTTTCCTCACAAATCTGACTTTTTTTCCTCACAAATCTGACTTCCTCACAAATCTGTTTTTTCTCCTCACAAATCTGCTTTTTTTCTCACAAACACTCTGACTTTTTTTCCTCACAAATCTGGAATCTTTTTTCTCCTCACAAATCTGACTTTTTTCCTACAAATCTGACTTTTTTCCTCACAAATTTTTGTCATCCTCACAAATCCTCACAAATCTGACTCACAAATTGGTGATTTTTTTCCTCACAAATCTGACTTTTTTTTATAAATCTTTTTTCTTCACAAATCACTCACAAAATGGCGAAGCATCAGTGTGTTAGTCCTCCAGCTGCATTCTGGGAACACACCCACAACATACAGTAGCACCGCTGGAATCATCTAGAATAGAAACTAGCGGCTGCATAGGAATGCATTAGCAAGCATAATGACTGTGATCTCTCTCTCTCTGTAGGGCCTGTTGTGGCTCCGTCAGACATCGGTGGAGGAGGAGGAACCAGTCGTGAGCTCTCCATCACATGGACGGTACCAAAAGCTTCTGCCAGACATATATGATCGAAAACACTCCAACACAGTACCCTTAATGCCGACACAATGCTCCATACAAGAGATCGAGATGTTATGGTCTACAGTGTCAAATGCAGCCGTGGGATCTAGGATTATAATAACAGCATAGTCACCCGAGTCAGTGGCATGAAGCAGATCATTAAAAACGTTCAATAGGGCTGTCTCTGTGCTGTGTAGGGATTCAAAACAAGACTGAAATACCTCATGGAGACCATGTACATTTAAAAATGAGTACAGTTGTGTGAATACAGCTTTCTCCAGTACCTTGGACAGAAACTAATTTTATATTCTAGAAATTAGAAAAATCCCTTTCCAAATTACAGCAAAACGCAATTCTCAAATTCAAAGTGATCTAAAATGCATATTTAAGTGTTTATTGTATTGCACTTTATCTATTTGCGTTTGTAGATTTAAATTCGTATCTTTAATCACTCAATTCATATCTTTAAAAGTTTTTTCTCCACTTCAGCAGCACTGACATACACCAAAACTTAGAGTTTTATTCCTCTCTATATTCTGAAGGTTTTTACTGAGGGATTTGTTCATATTTCATTTACACTGATTTTTACACCATTTTATTCCTGAAAACATGGCGAAAATGCCTATATTTAAAGGTAAAGAGTTTGTTTCTCCACTTCAGCAGCACTGACATACACCAAAACTTAGAGTTGTATTCCTCTCTATATTTGAAGGTCTTTACTGAGTTTTCACCGGATTTGTTAATATTTCATCCACACTGCAACTTACAACATTACAACATTTTATTCCCGAAAACATGGTGAAAATATTTTCTGTCTGTTGACAGTATTTTCTGATAAAAAGAGAAATCCAAAATCCATCTGTAAAAACCTTTAACTGTAGTACATCAACAAAATCAGACAGGGACCAGATTATATAATGATTTTTATATTTAAACAACATTTGATTTGTATATTTATACATAACTTGTAATACAACATGTATTAATGTATCATGATTCATCAGCTGGGGAAGTAAGGTGATATATATATATATATATATATATATATACTAGTTTAAGTGTTTACTCTATGCAGCTATCTTACCTTCGGTTTAAACCAAAAACTGTTTTGATGTGGTTTGCGTCTGCAGCCGGTCCAGCCGCAGTACTACTACGGCAGTAATTTTGGCTACATCATCGCGTTCAAGCCTCATAACGACCCTGAGTGGATGAGGGTGACGGTGACCGATCCTCAGGCCCAAAAGTATGTCCACAAAGACTCCAAAATCCCCCCGTCCACCAAGTTTGAGGTGAAGATGAAGGCCTTCAACAGTCAGGGCGAAGGGCCGTTCAGCATCAGCGCCTTCATCGACTCCGCCAAGGACGGTGGGTGATGATCGGCTGCAGATGTACAGAATTAAACCACGTGAACTAGCATCCTTACTGATGTGTGTTTCCATCTCAGTTCCTGCGGAAGCTCCCACCATCATCGAGGCGAGGACGCTGTCGGCCACAGAAGCCGTCGTGTCCTGGGTGCCTGTTCAGCTGCAGAATGTGGAAGGATACCAGGTAGCACTAGTTCACTGTTAAACTCAGAACGAGCCAATCACATCAGACTATCCTATCACATGTCTCAGGGTCACTTCCTGTTGTTTAAAGCTGTTCATTTAGCAGCTGGGTCATTATCATGAACTTACTTCCCATTACTTACAATACAGTGGTAACTGAAGTAAATTACAATATATAAAACAAACATTTAAATTAATAAAATTACTAAAATAACAACCTAAAAATTAATAAAAAAGGATATTGATTTTTAAAAAAGAAGAAAAAAACACTTAAAATTAGAAATGTAGGAAGAAAATGAAGTGATTTCCAAAGTCTGGTGATCATTTTTATTGTTTATTGGGGTTTATTGTGTAAATTATTTATAAATTAATTGGAATTATTCTAGCACTGTCAAATTATTAATCGCATCCATAATAAAAGTTTTTGTTTACATAATATATGTGTGTGACTGTGTATATTTATTATGTATATGTAAATACACATGCATTCAGTATATATTTAGAACATATTTACATGTATATATTTATATTCATATAATTTAAATTTAATTTAATATATTGACATAACACATTTTTCTTAAATATATACATACTTGTGTGACTATTTAATATATATATATTATATATGCGTAATAAATATACACAGCACACACATATATTATGCATTTTGGATGCGATTAATTATTTTACAGCACTTAATTATTCATAATTATTTATTTTGAAGATATGTTATTTATTGTTACTATACAGACAGTCAACTATAACTAAAACCACAAAAAAATCTAATACAATATAAAAAAACGAAACTTTTTATTTTATTTTAGTTGCCAACATTTCTCATTTTCATTTAGTTTGTACTTGATGTACTAAAATAAAAAAGTAAATCTAATAAATAAACATTAATAAAAACTATACAGACATTTAAATAAAATGTAAACTAAGACAAAATATAAAACACTAAATATTTCAACTAAAAAGAAAATGGAAAATTATAAAAATAAAGCCCAATTGAAAATCTGAATAAAAAGTATAATAGTATGTGAATTTCTGGCCTGTTTTCTCTCAGGTCCGGTTCTGGAGGGAGTCGGTGGAGAACGAGGCGTCTGCGCAGCGTGTTCTGGTTCCCAGTCGAGAAAACCACACGCGTCTGGACAACATGAAGCCCAACTCACATTACCTCATCGAGGTGCGGGCGTATAACGGCGCCGGATACGGACCTGCCAGCCAGCGCCAAAGAATATCCACCAAGAAAGCACGTAAGTCCCAAAAGAGCCCATAGGAGGAGGATTTTTGGAAACATCTTTACAGTGTGATGTAATATTGGTCCCTAGAATGTGTCTGTGAAGTTTCAGCCCCAAATACCCAACAGATCATTTATTATAACAGCTGTAAATATCATTTTTGGGGTGTGTCCAAAAACGAGCTGATTTGGAGTGTATGCAAATGAGCTGCATATCCAAGCCCCGTCTCCAGAAGAGGGCATCGCTTATACGTCTCTCTCTGCATTGCATATCTACGTACACACACAAATACAGTTAAAACACTAAGCACTATAACCACATGACATTCACAAAGGAGTCTGGAGGGATACATGTATTTAGGTCACATTGCCTTGAAAGATGAAATTAATCCACAGTGTCCTCAGCAGCTCGGATGTTGGGAGAAAATTAAGACCTTATGTTAATTCTTACATGCAAACACAGAGCACGAGATTGCTTGCGAGACATTGTTGATGTTACAGCTGCTCAAGCGCGGAGAAAATGAAGGACAGTGTAACTGCTGAGGGCGGAAACTATAGCAAGCAGAGCTGTCAATCAACCCCTAGTGGCCCCGCCCCAAGCACTGTGACATCACACTGCGTGAGAATCAAAACGACAGGCCTAGTTAGACTGACTCGGTTTAAAGGGGATTAAAAAATGAGGTGGATTTTTATCATTGTAGGGTGGTTGTGTTCACACACTGCCAACTCACATTTATATCCAAACACCATGCAAAAATGGATTTTGCATTACTTTAAAAATAAATAATTGGATTGATGCTACTGTTATTTTCTGATCTGATTGTGTTTTTGTTCTCAGCTCCTAGTCGGCCTCCTAAAATCATCGGCACGAAGATGAACCACAGCGGCACGACGATCAACATCGCCTGGGAGCATGTGGAGCCGCGGACCAACGAGTCGAAGGTGGAGGGATATAAGGTCAGTAAAAACACAGTAATGCTCTTGATGCTTCATTTACCTCCTGCTCAGTGAATTTGTTTTAGTGTGTTTACCATACTGGATTCATGGAGTTACATGTTAACATGCATATGAATAGCATGAGCGGCTGTCGTTTGACCCCATAGTGTCATCAGAAAGCAATATATACAGTACACATCCACAAAGTTCAAAGAAGGTTATATAGTAGAATATGATTCTTTGGGCGTAGCTCACTTTGGATACCATGCATATCATGCATTTTATAGAATACTATTTTAATAAATATACATCAGTTTTGAATATATATATTTTTTCAGGCTAAGTATCGTAGAAGTTTCCAACGAGACAGACATCATTCAAAATAACCATTTAACATCAATTTAAAGTTAGGCTGTAGCTGCACATTTATTATTATAGGCTTTTCTCTAAGACATAATGTCAGACATTCCTGTTTAACAGTCCCTTTAAAACTGTGTGGGTTACTCAAGAGCCTGAATGTGGACAATAAACTCTAAAACCCTTCGAAACACGGCAATGGTTCAAATATAATCTGCTGCTAGTTTGGCCATCTGTCTGGGTTCACATTGGACAGTCTGATTCTGAAGCACCATGCTCTCTTACCAACTAAAATGCATACTTGTACACAGTATTAGTACTATTTTTAGCATATCTATTTTATGGCAGATATAGTACATGCTTCATTCTTCAATGAATCGGTTAAATTAGTAAATCAAGGATTCATATCAAAGATACTGTGTGATTTGCCAACACTAAGTGGTGGTTATATTTTCATATGTGGTGGTTAAAGTAATTTTCATAGTTCTATTTAGTATATTCTGGATTATAACATTAATCTGACAATGTTACACCTGCAGTGTAAATGCATTCATGGCATCTCTGAGCTGCATTAAACTCTATTGCATAATAGTAATTAACATAAACTCTAGATATCTAAATATCAATTTCATTTGACTGGTATCAGCCATAAAGTGGCTTAATATTCCAACTGCATTTATTGAGTAAAATTAATAATTTTGTCCTTTTGAAGGTAGAAATGCTCATGGAAATCAGTTTATGAAGGGGGTAAATATCATCACAGCATTATCTTTTCACTGAATCGTGCGCAAAAATTTTTTTGGTGTTATATGGATGTGTGTAAATCTCATGGGTTCTGTCAGCTCTTGATGTTGTGCTGCTCTCACTCAGGTCCTGTACAGGCCGGAGGGGCAGGCCAGCGGCATGCTGGTGGAGGTGTACACCACAGTGAAGACCACAGTCATTTCATTCGATCTGCAGATGAGTGAAGAACCATGAAGAAGGGAACGAGTACCTGCAGTGATCATGAGGTGCAAAAAAAAGTAGTTGATGGTTTGTATGCGCTCACACTGCGAGGTTGTCATAACTGTCTCTGGAGACGGACCCGTCGGACAAGTGCGCATCGCAGGTAAAGACCCAGTTGCGTGAAATATTATTTATTCAGCGACATTAACTCGCTCTTATGACTTTCATTTCATTCACCAAAACAAGTTATTAATTTTCCAGATTTAATATTCATGACAGACCCTGATGAGTGAAGAACTCATGAACGGCCAGCAGATGGAGCGGTTACTCATGAAACACACAGATGATTTAGACTAGATTTATAACTTCTGAACAGTTTGGTCTCTTTTGATTCAGAGTAACGACAAAAACACACAAGTCACCTTTATACAAAGACAATAGTGCATCATTCAGCTTAATTCAGTCCCAAGTTTTGTTCTCAACCAATGGCGTTAGTCATTGGCGTCAGCCATATCAATAAATTACTGAAAGTCCCCAACTAATCAAGCAATAAACACGACTAAAATGAAAGTGAAATGTATTACTAAAGCCACTAATGGTGTGTCATTGAGTAAAATAAGAGTGTTTTGTGATGTTTTTGCAGGTGCGGCCGTTCTGGCGTCTCCGTCTCTCGGCGTCTTCTCTCTTCTCCTCCGTGGTTCTGTTGGGTTTGATTCTCTGAATGTAGTTTCATCCTGATTCAATGAAGCTGAGCTCTCACAGGATGAAACACACCAATATTCAGAGTCCACGCGGCTCTGGAGAACAAAAGACTGGAGATTCAGGACAGAGTGTGTGTTTAATGTCTGAACGGTTCAATATGCCTTATCTCTTACGGAGCGCTGATTGGTCCAAATGGAGCGTAAACAGGAAGTGATGCTGGGAGACTTCCTGTGTGTTTTGGTGACAGATCAGCGTCTCATGTTTGTCTTTGTGTCATTGTCTGATCAGTGGCTTTCTCTTATTTCTGTGGACGGATACAGTCAAAGCAAACCAACAATTCACATTCAACTCCATTCAGCATTCATTCACTTTTAGAGGATTATTATATATGCAATACTTTAGAAGATATTCGTCTATTCAACATTGTATCTGTTTTTATATTAGCATATCTGCAACAGATTGTTGTTTTTTAAATTAGGATATAATTTTAATATCTGTCTTGGGTTCATGTGAGTCATTCGTTTGAGTTTGTGCTGAGCTTCAGTCTCAGAAATGTTATGAAATATGATCAGCTGATGTAGATGAAGAAATACTGCGAATGCATTTGTGTTTTAGTGAGATTTAATATGATTTCACATTGAACACGTCCTAGTGATCACCAGTGCTGGGTACTAACTCATTACATGTAATCAGATTACAGTTACTTTTTATGGATTACATGATTACTAAGTATTCACACAATGGCATTCAATTATTTATAATTTAGTTATTCTCATATGTATGAGATGAATTACGCAAGTTCCTAAACACTGCTGATGTATAACTGAGAAAAATATATATAATTACTGGAAGACTTTGTCCATGTCATTGCTATTTTCATGTTTATTTGTGTATCTGAATATTTACTAGAAGTCCCCCTGAGATTTATAGTTAATATTTCAAATAATTTAACAACATATTTGCATTTAAATCTATAAAGTAATCTAAAAGTAGTCCGAATAAATTACCCGAAATAAGTAATCTAGATTACATTACTGACTACGGTTTTTATCATGTAATCCGTAACAGATGAGAGTTTGTAAGTAATCTAAAAGTAATCCGAATATATCACCTGAAATAAGTAATCTAGATTACATTACTGACTACAGCGTAATCATGTCATTTGTAATTAGAGTTTGTAAGTAATCTAGCCAGCACTGGTGAACACACTCATTGAGTTATTAATGCATCAGATTCAGTTACATGGTGAAATTATCATTACGTTCATTAATAACCACATAACAAAAGCAGAATCACGATGGCACAGATTCTTGAGCACGCTTTTGTTTTGACTATCATTCAGATGTGTCTAATGCAGGTGATTTGTGACGAATGTCATTTAACGTGGTTTTATTTTCATAATAATGTTATTACAGTTACTAACTTTAAATGATGATTGGACACTGAAGTCTGTTTATATTCATCTATTGGTGCAAAATAATTTCATACTGGAGTGTTTGCTTGAATATATGATTTATATTCTGTTAACTCATGCATCTGTATGTCACGTGCTCCTTTATAACAGATAATCTGATCTGCCGTTCATCTGTAGATTTAGTTGTATTGATCAGGATTTGAAGGTTTATCTCGTCAGGATCAGATTGTTTGTAATGAAGCAGTGATTTGATGTGTTTGAGCTGAAGTTTCTCCTCATTTAAACCACCACTAAGTGCTTTTGCTCCTGATGTTCGTCTGCGTGAGAGTTTTGCCAAATGCATGGATGCCTTGAGCTTTAGCGGCCTGCAGTTATTCATTCAGAGGCCAGATGCATGATGGGATTGAATGGACTGATCGTCATACTCGCTGGTTCAGACTCTTTAACTAGACTAACCTGTCAGTTATTACCTGCTTCAATTAAACTTTATAGAGACCAAACAAACGAACTCGTCTGCTGTGTGTTTCTCGCTCTCGATGTAGCTCATAAACCTCATAAGCTACTACTAAATATAATGTAGAAACTTTAATTTTCTGTAAAGCTGTTTTGCTATTATTTGTATCATGAAAAGCGCTATACAAATAAACATGAACTGAATCCAGCAGGGACTGTTGATTCCTCACGTCTGTGTTTAGTAACTGGAGTAATTATTTAGTTTCAATTATTGGGTTGCAAATGTATTTACATGACAGTTGTGAATATAGTTCAAGATTAAGATTTTTAGAAAGCAAAAATTAGAATAATTTACTGCCATTGTGTGTGAATAACAAGCATGTAACCCATAAAACAGTAACTATAATCTGATTATGAGCATTTTAAAATGTAACGTACTAAAGTACTTAATTCATGGAATCTGATTCCATAATCCATATAACATGTAATCAGTACATTCATAAATAACAGTTGGGAAACTAGGCTGGCGGGGAATATATGGTTCTTTCAGTGATTGCCTATTAAACAAAATCACAATTTTTACAGCGTAACGTAAATACAGACACACCTGTATTCCTTGGCTTTTTTTTTTAGTTGAGACATTGTGACGTTTTACTGTATTCATTTTGTTTGTGTGGGAGCTTTTCCGGACATTGTGAAGCACTTTGGTCAACCATGGTTGTTTTTAAATGTGCTATATAAATAAAATTGAACTTGAACAATTTCTGATAACAAATAAAATAAAATCCACTGTGTCGATTGCACGTCCTGATTTTGCGGATTATATGAACAGTTTGTGGCAGACGTTTCTTTCTGTAAGTGCAACAATTCAATAAACAAGAAATATACACTAAATTACTTAAATTGCAGAGACAAAATTGTCTGTTTTGCTATATTTTACTAAAGAAATATTAAATTAGGTCTATACTTGGCTTTTTCCTCTTTAATAAGTGTACCCCCTACTCTGATACATACATGATGTCTCTGGGCTAAACCGTAAAAAAAAAAAACGTACAACGGTTCCCTTCAGCACAAAAGATTTAAAGAAATATCAGAAACACAAAATATTTAATTAAATATAAATAAATGTGAGTGGGTTTATTTTTTATCCTCTTCTTTCATCTCCGTCTGAAAAGTGAATCAGAAACTCAAGTGAATCATTTGCAAAGCGACAGATCTGAAAGTGAATCATGTCACAGGACGATCTAAACGCTGACTCGCTGGGCCTCATTTACGAAACTAACATACAACAGAAAAGTGGGTATAGGACCGTTTCAACGCATAACTTGGAATTGTTCAATATGGACATGAGAGGTGGCTACGATCAAATCTCAGGTCATGTCTCCGCTCGTATATGCAAGTTTGAGTTACCTGAACTTGTGTGCAGCATAGTAAATCTGGTGGAGAATTAACCTATCGGTAAGCCCCTCCCCTCGAACGCAGACTAGCCAATGGCAGTCGAGTATCAGCCCCCCTTCGAACGCAGCCAATGGGGGTATCAGTGCACAGAGAGGGAATATCGGTAAGCCCCTCCCTAAGCAATGTCTCGAGTATCAGTTGCACGGGGAGTGGAATATCGGTAAGCCCCTCCCCTCGAACGCAGACTAGCCAATGGCAGTCGAGTATCAGTTGCACGGGGAGTGGAATATCGGTAAGCCCCTCCCCTCGAACGCAGACTAGCCAATGGCAGTCGAGTATCAGTTGCACGGGAGTGGAATATCGGTAAGCCCTACCCTGGAATGCCTAGCCAATGGCCGAGTATCTCGGAGAGTGGATCGGTAGCCCCCCTGGAATGCAGACTAGCCAATGGCAGTCGAGTATCAGTTGCACGGGAGGGGAAATAGCCCCTCCCCTGGAACGCGGTAAGCAGTTGCCGGGGAGGGGAATATCTAAGCCCCCCCCTGGAACGCAGACTAGCCAATGGCAGTCGGGGAGTGGAGTAGCCCCTCCTCTCGAACGCAGACAGTGGCAGTGCACATGGAGAGGGGAATATCGGTAAGCCCCGCCCCTGGAACGCAGACTAGCCAATGGCAGTGGAGTATGAGCTGCACGGAGATGGAATATCGGTAAGCCCCTCCCCTAAGCAGATAGCCAATGGCTCGAGTTGCACGGGGAGTGGAATATCAGCCCCTCCCCTCGAACGCAGACTAGGCAATCGAGCAGTCGAGTAGCCCCTCCCCTCAGTTGCACAGGGAGTGGAATATCGGTAAGCCCCTCCCCTCGAACGCAGACTAGCCAATGGCAGTCGAGTATCAGTTGCACGGGGAGTGGAATATCGGTAAGCCCCTCCCCTCGAACGCAGACTAGCCAATGGCAGTCGAGTATCAGTTGCACAGGGAGTGGAATATCGGTAAGCCGAACAGCTTTAAAGATGATTTTCTCAATGTTTAGAATTTTTTGCTCCCTCAGATTCCAGATTTTCAAATATTTTCCTATCATAACAAACCATACATCAATGGAAATATTATTTATTCAGCTTTCAGATCATGCATAAATCTCAATTTTGAAATATTGACACTTATGACTGGTTTTGCGCTCCAGGGTCTGGGTGAAAATAAAGTTAGTAGAACAGCATAAGAAACATTGTAACCTTTAAATAATCACAACAACCTTGTTTAGGCTATATAATGAATAGTTTAGCAAACAAATGTTACAAATATGCAGTGTTGGGCAGTTACTAGTTACTGTAATAATATTACTATTTGCAGTAACTAGTAGTATAACTAATTACCAATAAGATTTCACTAATAATATTACACTTACCATTCATAAAACAGCTTAGTTACTTTTGATTCCTCTACCCCGCTGATTTAAAATCCAACAATCAAATAATTCCTAGATTTATTTTCATAATTTCACGACTCGCACATGTATGTGATGTCCCCGGTGCAGCAGGCAAGCTTGGAATATAGAAAATCTTACATTCAGCAGATATAAATATTGCATTATATTGATTTTGTCAGGAAAAAAGATGATCTGAACTGTACTTTACTCTGGCTTTACATCCCTCTGATTAGCATGTGCTATATTACTATAATTAAAATTATTTTTGGAAAATTCCTCAGTTTCTTACAAACTTGTGATTTCATAAAATACATAAAGCAATATAATCGTTTATGTGTAACGGAGAAAATACAATTAGCTTCAAGCTACACATGACAATCAATGAGATCAATACAACACTTCTACTTGAATGTCTCTGTTAATCACTATTGAGTGTCTGTAATGACTTCTGACTGCGGTGCATTTGGTCAATTATGAGGCAGAAATATGTTATTAGTAACATTCTAGAATAATTTTATGTGAAGATACAGTTACAGCTTCTGTGGGGTGTGAAGAAACAGTAATGTAACTAGTAGTGTAACTATAGTTGTCAGAAAGTAATAACAATATTACTTTTGAAAGGAGTAACTATGAGTAATATATAATTTGAGTAACGAGCCCAACACTGCAAATATGCCAAAAATTGTCTCATTCTTGTCAAATAGGAGCGGCTCGTGAGCCTCATGCCGTTTCAGTTTTGCTTGCCGTTTATAATACATGTTATTAGCCTATGGCGTGATTTTATTAATATTTGTGGCCGCAGGAAATTAACAAATATAGGTGATGTTTGATATTTATTCCTTATAACCTGTCAGGAGTTTTGGTTATTTTCTTTTAGGCATGTGGGCCGGAAAACCCTGAATTAAACTAAATACAGAGCTGGAATATCTTGGGTTATGCAGAAAAATTGTGCACCATTAAAATAATGATAATATGAAGTATAATATGTTGTCTTTTCTTGTGTGCAATAAGACTGAACAATGCCGATAGTGAAGCAGACGTAATGATACAGTAGTGGCACTTTTTTTAGTACACTAATTACATATTTTTTAACCTCTCTTAACCATCACCTGTTACATATTATATTTTAATATATAATTGTATCATTCCTGTTCTGTAATACCATTAAATGTAAAGGATTTGTCGTGGAGTGAAAGGAACTGATTAATGTTTATGTTTGTAATGGTTTTCTTATAAATTAATATAATTGTTAACGGGTGTTTTTGGAGTAAGATCAGTTTCTCCTTCATGACTTTTCTTCTTATTTTTGCCCGGGTTATGTTTCTCAGTGTCTAACGTGATAATCAAATGATGATGTTTTCTGCCGCCGATCATCTTTACGATGAGATTGGCCGCATACGAATGTTTCATGAGCTCTGTCGTAAGCTGATTTGTGCGCACGGATCTGCGCTCGTTTCTACGTTAGATTGATAAATGAGGCCCAATGTTTCTACTTCAGCAAACAAGAGTCCAAGAGCTCAAAAGCTTGATACTGATATTAATGATGATAATCTTACCTTAAGCATCTGTGAGGAGGAGGAAGCTGCTGGACGGCTGTGAACATCAGAGATGACGTGTTGATATGGAAAGCAATTGAGTGAGAGTGTGTGTGTGTGTGTGTGTGTGTGTGTGTGTGTGTGTGTACCTGAGGGGACAGCCTCTCCTTTTTCACCTCCGTCTGAAAATTAAAGTGAATCAGAAACTCAAATGAATCATTTGCACAGCAGATACTGGTATTAATGATGATCTTACCTTAATAAGCATCTGTGAGGAGAAGGAGCTGCTGCTGGACGGCTGTGAACATCAGAGATGACGTGTTAATGTGGAAAGCAATTGAGCTTCAGTGTTAAACATGTTTCTGACAGCAGATTCAGAGCTTGTGTCAAATCAAAATCAAATCTCTTTGTCACACATCATGTACTGATGGTGAAATTCTTAGGTACAAGACTCTGTGCCATGGCAGTCCAATCAATAATATATGAAAAATGAACAATAAACACACTTTACTCAATATACACACATTGCACAATACACACATTTTCATACTATACACTTAGTAAACCGTATTCTCAAGAGACTTATAGATGCATGTATAGCTTATATAGTTATACATATGAACTACTGCAAATATAAAATATATAAAAGTATATAGTCAGTGTGTCTGGTGTGTAGATGAAATCCAGTGTGAGGGGTGGGTGAGTGTAGTTTGCTATCTGGGGTTCAGCAGTCTGATGGCCTGCGAGAAGAAGCCGTCTCGTGTTCTGCTGGTTCTGGTCCTGATGCTGCGGTACCGTCTGCCTGATGGTAGCAGCGAGAAGAGTTCAGAGTCTCTGATGATCTTCTGTGCTTTCCTCACACGTCGCTGGGTGTAGATGTCCTGGAGGGAGGGAAGCTCACCTCCGGCGATGTGCTGGGTCGTCTGAACGATTCTCTGCAGGGCTTTCCGGTGCAGTTCCCGTCCCAGGCAGTGATGCAGCCAGTCAGGATGCTCTCCACAGTGCAACTGTCTGAGGATTTTTGAGCTCAGACCGAATTTCTTCAGTCGCCTGAGGAAGAAGAGACACTGGTGGGCCGTGTGTGAGTAGTCCAGGTGAGGTCCTCGGTGATGTTTCCGCCACTGCTGTTGACCCGCTCCACTGGAGTCCCGTCGATGGAGATGTGGGGGTGCTCACTGGTCCGTCTCCTGAAATCCACCATCAGCTCCTTGGTATTACTGATGTTGTTGTTGTGGCACCAGTTAGTCAGGGTGTGCACCTCTTCTCTGTAAGCCAATTCATCATCATCGGTGATCAGACCGACCACCGTTGTGTCATCCGCAAATTTGACGATGACGTTGGAGCTGTGCGTGTCTACACAGTCGTGCGTTTACAGGGAGTACAGGAGAGGGCTGAGAACACAGCCTTGAGGGGCTCCAGTGTTGTGGGTCAGCGGGGAGGAGATGTTGCTACCTACTCTGACCACCTGACGGCTAGGAATTCCAGGATCCAGCTGCACAGAGAATTGTTCAGACCTAGAGCACTACAAGCTTAGAGGGCACTATGGTATTAAACATTAAGCTGTAGTCAACAAACAACATTCTCACATATGTGTTCCTTTGTCAAGATGGGAAAGAGCAGTGTGCAGGGTGAAGGCACTTGCATCGTCGGTGGAGCGGTTATTGCGGTAGGCGGACTGCAGTGATGCTGGTAATACAGAGCAGATGTGATCTCTGATAAGCTTCTCAAAGCACTTACTGATGATGGGAGTCAGAGCAACAGGGCACCAGTCATTCAAGCAAGAAGCTTTGGGTGTCTTTTGTATTGGCACAATGGTGGATGTTTTGAAACATTGGGGGACAACAGATAGAGCGTAGATGTTGAGCTCGTCAGTGTGTGTGTGTTTGTGTATGCGTGCGTACCTGAGGGGACAGCCTCTCCTCTTTCACCTCCGTCTGAAAAGTGAATCAGAAACTCAAGTGAATCATATCACAGGATAACTAACCCTAACCCAAGAAAACAAGACAATATCCATGATTCCCTAGCGCCATGAGCCTGAAGAAAGCCTCTTACAGAACATCTCACAGCATTACAACAAAACAACACTTATCCACAACTCAGGAAGGAGATGCTCAAATTTGGGGCGAGTAATCAAGACTGATGTTCAAAGAGACGGCCATCACATGTAAATCTGTAATAGAAATCACAACTACAGACATTCTTGAGCCCCCCCCCGGGACTCTGAGACCATTCGTCAGCCAATGCCCAAGACTTCCCTACGAAAGACCACCGAACTATCAGCCAATCAGCAACCTCTGATTGACGACGACAAAAGTGTCCCTTAACAAAAGTAAAACAACTCCAGATTCTTGCTGAGCTGGTGCATTTAATACAAATTTAGCCTCATTGAGAAACTCAATGCGAGGGTTAAATAAGTGATTGATGGTCCAGGTCTATAAAATAGCACATATTGCTGTAAACGTGGGATTTCATTCTTTAAACGCATCCTTTCTGCAATGTGTGAATGTGTTCGGTCTTAGGGTCTATCCAATAAAGCCTTATTTATATTGAAAAGAGAAAGAGAGCATATCAAAGTAATGCGCTCAAACGCTGCTTTAGCAGGCATTACAGGAAAAACTAAATTAAAATGAAATCGAAGCTTTTCTGAAGATGCTTGGTTATTTTCACAAATACATTCATGTAAAAACACCGCGCTGCATTTCAATGTTGAAACGTGCCGTGCTCAGTATATATAACTAAGTATAATCCTTCTGGAAATCTATTTGTGGCGGTAAGTTTTGATATTGTGATGGGCGCCACAAATAAATCAATGAATGGGAAACCCTGGACACTGCTATAAGTCAAATGGCCATAATCTAAGTGATGACAATAATAATAAATACTCATATTTGCAGTGAAATGTCGCCCGATTATCAAACGCCATAAACTCACTGGATACTCATGACAACAAATGTCATGAAGTACAAGTTTCATCGCCTGCGCTTTCATTTCTGACCGTCTCCAAACAGACATTTAAAAACTAAAATCATTGACAAGTTTAACATGCGTTTATCAAAGTAGGAAATATAATTAGTGCCTTGAGATATGAAACCGAGGCGGTCCAGATTGAATTCCCTCCGGGTCCGGTCTTTGAGAAGCACTGATCTAGTATTTCTTTGTGGTGAGAACGGAGACTGATGAGTTTAGTGGTGTGTACGGTG
The DNA here is from genome assembly GCA_027422405.1 of Ptychobarbus kaznakovi. Lineage (NCBI taxonomy): Eukaryota > Metazoa > Chordata > Actinopteri > Cypriniformes > Cyprinidae > Ptychobarbus > Ptychobarbus kaznakovi. Next base: position 43,019,394 of record CM049796.1, on the reverse strand, counting down.
TATCGTATCAGAGGACGAGCTGAACTCTGAACTACAGACAGACTCACGGTTTCTACTTCAGCAAACAAGAGTCTGCTGCATGAAAGAGCTGGATGCTGATATTAATGATGATAATCTTACCTTAACAAGCATGTGTAAGGAGGAGGATGAGCTGCTGCTGGATGGCTGTGAACATCAGAGATGACGTGTTAATGTGGAAAGAAAGTAAGCTCCATTGTGTAAGTGTGAGAGTGAGTGTGAGTGAGTATGTGTCCGTGCCCATATCCGTGGCCATGTGCGTGTCCGTGTTCGTGCCGTGTCCGTGCCCGTGTCTGAGGGGACAGCATCTCTTCTTTCACCTCCGTCTGAAAATTAAAGTGAATCAGAAACTCAAGTGAATCATTTGCACAGCAGCAGATCTGAAAGTGAATCATATCACAGAAACTCTGAACTACAGACAGACTCACTGTTTCTACTTCAGCAAACAAGAGACTGCTGAATGAAAGAGCTTGATGATATTGATATTCTTCATGACAATAATAAACTTACTGTGTTATTACTCGGTGAAGAGCTGCTGGATGGCTGTGAACATCAGAGATCAGGTGTTAATGTGGAAAGAAAGTGAGCTTCAGTGTGTGAGTGAGTGAGTGAGTGAGTGAGTGAGTCCGTGTCCGCACCTGAAGGGACAGCCTCTCCTCTTTCACCTCCGTCTGAAAATTAAAGTGAATCAGAAACTCAAGTGAATCATTTGCACAGCAGCAGATCTGAAAGTGAATCATATCACAGAAACTCTGAACTACAGACATACTTGGTTTCTACTTTAGCAAACAAGAGACTGCTGAATGAAAGCGCTTGATGCTAATATTAATGATGATCTTACCCTAATAAGCGTGTGTAAGGAGGAGGAGGAACTGCTGCTGGACGGCTGTGAACATCAGAGATGACGTGTAAGTGAGTGAGTGAGTGTGTGCGCGTGTTTGTGTAAATGTGTGTGAGTGCACGAGTAAGAGAGTGTATGTGTGTGTTGTGTGTACCTGAGCGGACTGCCTCTCCTCCTCTCTCATCTGCATCTCCTCCTCACCCAGAAGCAGCACCATGGTTGCTTTAACGGCCTGCTCCCTGGCCTCCTGTCTCGAATCCGCACTCATGATGGGGAAATGGCGCTCGCCCATCACAACCTGACAGGTGTATCTGAGAGAGACGCACATGATGTGAATAAGGCCGTTTCTCACGGAGCGAGATGTGAAAAGGCGAGGCGAAGCGCAGACAAACGTTGCTTTCACACCAAGCACAAAATGATTGAGCACCTTCACGCCTGCACGCTAGGTGGCGCCAACCAACAATGTATTTTTCCTCAGATATATGTATATGGATTTAACACCGCTGCTTAATATTAAATGAATACAGCTAAATAAAGTTTGCTTCTATGGTAAAGAGTTTGTTTACACTGGGTATGGAAACAGCGCCACCACTCTTGCCTTTTTGTGCGACAGCAGCTTCTCTGTGCACGTGATCCAAGCTCAAATCTGATTGGACGGCCCGTTTCGTCGCGGAGCGGGGAAATTAAAAATTTGACTCATTAGGGATGCGATGATCAATCGATGCAGAGATCTTCCTCCGAATGCAGGATTCTGATGGATTCTGAGCTTATATTTTAACAGCAGATGGCGCTCTACTCTAGTTATTATCCACACACTCATGAAGAAGAGCGCTTGAACGTTCGGCGGAGTCTGTAATGATGAACTATGATTTTTAGGGCCTTTTTAAATCACTTTTAATTTTCCCAAATTCTGACTTTTTTTTAAATGCTGTTTTTTCCCGTTTAAATTTTTCTGGAGTCCTTTTTAAATGGTCAGATAAAATTGTATTAATCAAAAAGCATGCCTAATTGATTAAAATCATGAAACTTCCACAATTTAACATTAATTTATTAAAAGTGTAACAAAAATGACATGTTTACGGCCGTATGAAATGTTATATATTTTTTTTCTCACTTTCTTTTATTGTTACCAAATTCTGTGTTTTAGCTCGTCTAATTATTTTAATGCAAATAAACAATTTATTTATTTTTACAGTAGCCTTATGAAATATCCCCCCCCCTCAGAAATTCTGTGTTGTGTATTTAAATTTGACTGGTTATCAGATAAAACATTGATTTCAATTTATATTTTATTTAATGAAAATTAAACCATGACATTTTTGGCAAATAAAGGGTATTTACTATCTAAATACAAATATTTTATGATTATTTCTTTAAAAAAAGTTATTATTTTCTACAGTAGTATTACGTAACATCTAAACGTTTCACTCAATGTTTTTTATCAGATATCAAACATACTTATTACAAAGCGTTCTGCTGCAGCTGAATAACACCCGCTTACGCTTAGGAATATTTGCCTATGGTTTTAACAAGAAACACCACTAGACGAATACATTTTAAACATTAACTCATTAAAGACGGGCAAACAAATGTATTATTTTAACCAAAATCCCATTCAAAAAACCCATTGACTCTCGGAAGATGAAAACGGAAGTGCTTAAATGCTAACGTAATCCAGTCATTAAAACGGGATTTACAGTTTAACGCAGAGTGTCACGGAATGTGTCAAAGTTTGGATTAATTAATCACAAGTGTAGCTCATTACACTTAATTAAAATAATGATATGGACTAGAATCTGTAATGTAAGGTCCGAGGTTCACACAGGCTGAAGATACTCTCACGTGTTATTCTACGAGACAAAACTCACGATTGTTTTAAGCCGTTACGTTTTATCACTTAAAACTATGCTCGTACCGTAAGGTAAACTCATATTACGTGTAAACACCACGTTTACCGGCTTTACGTGGTGAAGTGAAACTTTGATGCATAGCGCTTAAAGCCACGTTAAAATTAAATGTTTACGTCCACATGAAGCTGTTAGAAAGCATATATTGAGGATTATATAGGAGCGAGGATAAAATAACTGCGTACACACTCTAACAAAATGAGCCGAAATGTGCTTAGTTCACTAAAATAAGTTTAATCTTAGCATATCCAAACACTCACTCTGATTAAATATGCGCACCGCAGAGATATGTTTTTATTTCAAATTAATCAAGGATTTATTGACTTTTAATGCACCTTATTTCAAAATCTACAGAAATATGTCCTTCTGTTATGATTATTTAATTTATTCACTATACCATTTATAACTAATGTCTCATTTCAGTTAAAGCTCGGCTCTAGTTTTGTATTTATATGAAACTGGTTCATGTAGCATGGATTAAAATTCCTATAATGAGACGAGCTCCAGATGATTCTGTGCGTGTACATACCTCTGTGTGTGGGGGGGCACTATTTGTACAGTCTTTAAGAGACGGACCACCTCCCCACAAGTGCTAGCGTAGGACTGGAGCGCAGGGAAACAGTTCCTGTACAAGTATTCAAGCAGGTTGAACTCCTCTATGACGGGCGTCTAGGACGGAGAAACTCCAGGTCAGATCGTGAAACACATGGACAGAAGGGTTTAAATCAGCGGTGGGGGGGGTTAAAGACAAGAACTCGCACTCGTTATCAGTCAGCATCTCACTTAAGTGAACCTGTTTACTTCAGGCGAGACACTGCAGGTGAATATCACCTTACTTACCCAGCTACAGTGATAATTACAAAAAAAATTATATTATAAGTCTTCTAAAATAGCAAGTTTAAATATGCAAATGAGTCATTATTTAATTAAATATGCACTAATTTGCATTCATTTCTTGTAAAAAAATCTAAACACTGGATTAGGTCATTTTCAAAATTCTTGTTGACATACAGTTGAAGTCAAAAGTTTACATACACCTCGCCGAATCTGCAAAAAGTTGATTATTTTACACAGTGGATCATACAGAGTGCATGTTATGGTTTAACTAGTTCTGACCTTAATGTTTACATGTAGTCCACAAGAGAAAATAGATATAAAAACGACCCGGTTCAAAAGTTTTCACCCCCTTGTGTTCGTAACACTGTGTTGTTGTCTGAATGATGCACAGATGTGTTTATTAGTTCAGTGATAGTTGTTCATGAGTCCTGAACAGTTAAACTGTCTGTGAATCTTCAGCTCATACTAATTATTTTGTTTTACAGCATTTTGGTGTATTTGAACCCTTTCCAACAATGACTGTATGATATGGAGATCCAGATTTTCACACCAAGGACGACTGAGAGACTCATATGTAACTATTACAGAAGATTAAAACACTCTCTGATGCTCCAGAAGGACAAACCATGCATTAAGAGCTGGGCGTGAACACTTATGAACAGAATGAAGATGTGTATATATTTCTTGTTTTGCTTAAATATCATATTTTTTCCATTTAGTACTGCCCTTCAGAAGCTAGTTACATGTTTTCCAGAAGACAAATTAGTTAAATTAACCCTGATCTTCAAATTCAAAAGTTTTCACGCCCCTGCTCTTAATGCATGGTTTTCTTATACTAAAATATTATCTAAATTCGAAATTAAAAGGCATAATTTATGTAGGGGGCAAACAAGCTTTTGTCTTCTCTCCCGAGGCCACGTCAAGCAAAATATTACTAACACACGTTTATTCAAAGCAATAAAATAACATGAATATCTTTGAAAAAGTGCATAATGTTTAAAAACCATATTTAATTAATTATGTTGCTTAAACAATTAGAAACAAAAAGTATCATGCATCTGGTATCTGAAAACCAATCAAAAAGAGTACTTTTTAATTTAAAAACATGCACAAAAACCATCATAAAGTCTCGAGATGTGTTTTTTAAAAGTTGAACATGCATTAATTTTACATGCAGCTCTCTCGTGTGAGACGTGATAGATGTTTCTATAGAAAACAATAAATATGCATTAAATATGTTTCAGTTTTGAAGTAAATTCAATGCATATTCACATTTTTGTTTTGATGGCCCTATAGACTATGTGCACATATTGTATGTGAAACATCTTATTCAGTACTAAAAGCAATAACATGCATTTTTATGAGGTCTCTTATTTTGGTAAAACAATTAATATTTCGCAGATTCTAACAGGAGGGGGGGGGGGTAAAATTCTGACTTCAAACTCAAATTCAAACTCATCTTGGATCATTAAAAGACATTTAAAGATTGTTGTTTGTTCATTTAGTTGAAGTCAGATGAGATACCGTGGTACAGCATCAGATATGAAGGTCTTCATGATGCTTTGAGTCACTGTTAAACTCAGCAGCAGAGTCTTACCTCTCCGTGTGCAGACGCCATGATGATCAACACGTGCTCGAGCACGACTCGCTTTTAAAGCCGATCTCAGAATAACCGGAAGTTACGTCACCTAATGACGGGAGAACCGAGTCTTTTCAAAGCTTCGATCAAAGTGACCAGTGTTGCCAGATTGGGTTTTGAATTTGATTGTTTGGGTGAATATTGGCTTGGGCGGGTGGACACAATTTGGGCTGGTTTGGGGTCGGTTTGAAGGGTTTCAAACATATCAATTACATAGGCTAATTAGTTAACATACAAGCCCAAGTGTGCATATACTGACACACACACACACACACACACACACACACACACACAACACACACAACACACCACACACACAAACACACACACAACACACACACAACACACACACACACACGCGCGCGCGCATACACACACGCACACACACACGTGGCTGGTGCTGATGCTGACGTCGCGGTCGCACTTTAAGCCAATCACGATCAGCAGACAGACGTGATGATTTATTACAGATCTGATTTTGCATGTATATCTGTATATGAGTGATGATCATAATGCTTAAATAATTCACATGGTAAAGAATTACACCTGTTGAGAGATAGATGACAGGAGGCTATATTATCACTGCAACTCCAAAATCAGAGCACAGTTAAATTATCAAATATATATTAATACACAATCCTGTCTTTTATCTCTTAAACGGTCCGGTTCATTGGAAGCTGCTGGATTTGTTAGTTGTGACTGTGCAAAGTATTATGTTCAGTACAAACTCGCTCTAGTTCTGTGAAATTATAGAGCGACACTAATATACGTATTGTTGATATTTGTTTATTGTTGATTATGATACAGTATGCATCAGTGAATGACAGTTTGGACTGTCATGCGTGTGAAATACATCATTACATCACTTATACTGGGCTCTTTTCTGACTGGTGACACTGGAAATGATGCATGTGTTCTTCGAGGGTATCGTTTTGACCGTCTGCTTGCGTATTTTAATCATATTTGGTAACATCTTTAATGTATTTGCCGCGATTTGATCCATGGGAAATGTATCTAGCATTATATTTATTATTTTTTTAATTAGTTAGAAATGGCTCTTATCAACCTTGATTTACATTCTAATCACATTATTTTGATGGTTAAAATTGTGAGTTTTTGGGCTGTAAATGGTCATCCTATCTGACAACACACAAGTGTACATGCAACAAAAGCAGCTTCTACAAACTAATCCAAGTGTTTTACTGAAAGCCTATTAACCCAATTAACGAATCATTTAAGTCCATTAAACATTCACTTCATTGACATGAAATTGTAGCACAGATATGAGTGATTTTAACAACAGTTATTACATGAATATATTAAGGACAATGGAGCATGAATACATACATGAGTAAAACACAGAATAATCAGAAAACAGATGAAGAACAAGTTCATTTAGTGCATCATTCTGGACGAGGAGATCGTGATGCATCTGAAATATACTCAGTTTAGACTTACAGAGGCTGTCTTATATTAGTTTATGGAGAAAGGAATTTCCTTTATAAAGAAAGTCAAGGCATCAGCAGAGACTACAGCGGCACTGGATATGATCGTGGACACCTGAACCCCAGCAGCTTCAGTGCGGTGAAGGCCGTACAGCGACGTTCACAACGACCAACGCTGCTCCTATGGATGCGTGTTTCAACCGTAACCACTGGAAGAACTGGGAGAGGACACTGAGGGATTATTTAACACAGAAGCTCAACAGTGATCGTGGTTCGGCAACAGCTTTCATTGTCCAGGTACAGTACCTGATACCACACGGGGAACCTCTAAAGAGCCTGAAAGAGTGACGGTACGCTCTCACATCTGGACGGCCGGCTGTTATAAACACAACACTGATGACACAAAGCCCTTTTCCTTCAGCTATATTGGAAGAAACCATCCCGCAGAGCCTGGCATACGCCTGATGAGTGTCTCAGATCTGAATGATGAACTGAGCAAATTAATTTTTTTAATAATGATTGTTTCAGTGACAATTACAAATTATCTGAGGTTCAGGGCAAATTTGAGAAATTAATGAATCTACCAGTGAACCAAGCAGTCCAAATTAACTCAGGCATACGAGACACGTATCTGGCAGTGAATAGAGCTGTCCGCAGTGACATCACATCTATATACAACAACAACAACAAATGAGTGAGATGACAGTAAAATTAGCCTTTGACAGCACGAGCACTTACTACAAAGTGGCAGAGGACCTGAAGGTTTTTGGTAGAAGTGCTTGTCTTATAACTTATACCAAACCAGTAGCATGGAAACGGCCTGAGATTGGAAAAAGTGAGGTATCTGCAGAGTCAAATGGTCCCAGAGAAGCAGAAGACTGCAGCTGACGGCTCACGCTGCTCAAGTGTCTATGAATCTGGTTACAGCTATCGATGTGACACAGGAGGTGAATTAAGCCCTGCTGCTCCTTTCCCTGCTTTACCAGGACGATCTCAAGACCAAACCAAGCCCTGCTGCTCCTCTCCCTGCTTTACCAGGACGATCTCAAGACTAAACCAAGCCCTGCTGCTCCTCTCCCTGCTTTACCAGAACGATCTCAAGACTAAACCAAGCCCTGCTGCTCCTCTCCCTGCTTTACCAGAACGATCTCAAGACTAAACCAAGCCCTACTGCTCCTCTCCCTGCTTTACCAGGACGATCTCAAGACCTACAGGTGTTATTCAGACCAGACGCTGATAGACTGCTCACCCCGGTACTCAAGTGTCACTGTTTATGGAGAGAAGAGCTTGGATGATCACCCATGTGCCACATATGGCTACGACTACTACTGGTGCTATACCTTTTATTCTTCCTATGGGCTGCACTTTAAGTGGAGCTGCTGCAGCCCTCCGCTGAGGCACAGTAAGGCTATATTCAGCTGTTAACGGTCAAACCTGCAGGTCTGGTCACCGCTGTGGCTATACACAGATGTGGTGCTACACAGATAGAAAACACAACTGGGATTACTGCTGCACAAACTGTAGTCAGTAGATGTTCACAGTGCTTATTACAGTTAATACTAAAATATGACTTTGCAAAGCTGATTGCGATTGTACATGCATTACTTACAAACATATATTCTCTCATATGTATTTCTGACATTAACACCAGATTTAAATGTATTTTTCTCTGATCATGTGTATGCAAAAACAAAAGGCTCAATAAAAACATCTATGAATCTACTTTAATGTTCTTTGCAAATTCTTACATAGATATGATTTGTTTCCAATAAAAACAAATCTCTGACATTTCTGTGTACACACACACAATGTGATTTTCAGGAGTAATAATTCAAGCGTGTATGAATGAGTCCAGCTACTGTTAGAACACAAACAATCAGAGAGAGATTCTCTCAGCTTTCACTCATTGAAGAAACACTTTCACACAGAAGAGAAAACAATCCTTTGAGAACGATTATTAATGTTTGTCTGAACTAAGCCTGTAATGGTGTTTCATCTGTGTGTTTACTGTATGAATGAGTGAGTGATTTATTGCAGTGCTGTGATTGTTTCATCTGTGTGTTTACTGTATGAATGAATGAGTGATTTATTGCAGTGCTGTGATTGTGGACTTTATGAGATCTGCTGGAATGATTGTAGAGATCATCTCTTCATGATGAACACTTATACACATGTACAGAGAAATGATTTGATGTACAATTATTTTATTAAGATCAATAAATACACAGGGTAGGGAGATAAAACATTCACATAATAAATACATTAAAATCAAGGTAATGTCAGGTGAAAGCAGGGGTGATAAATTAAGACATGAGGGGAAGGGGTTAAAACAGTAAAAATGTTAAAATCCATTGATTAAAAGCACTCAGGAGGGAGACCTGGGGAAAGAAAAGAGCAAAGTCTCATAAAGAGTTTAATCTGCACACTTTTGAATGAAGTTCCTGCGGTCACTTACAGTCCAGAAACTGACCTTTACATCCCTTTAACAAATACTGATTAATATTTAATTCAAAGCAGCATTGCTGGTAGAATAAAGGATAAATGATCTACAGCGGTTCACATCTCTCGGTGTCTCTCACCTGTTCTCTAAAGTCTCCTCTTCAGCTCCTCCAGAGACGCCTTCGTCGCCAAATGTGTCTCTCACGGTTAATGTGACCGAGAGAAAGAAAAGGAGGAGAAAGATGCGAGTCAGACAGAAACAGCACAAGCTTTCACACACTCCTCTGTTTAGCATCTCATCCAGAGCTGCCCGAGCCGCTTTCTCTTTGACCCGTTCTTACTCCAGCAACCCGCTCAGAGCACAGCTCCTCTCCCAACTTGACCTGGACTGTGAAGCTATCAGAGAGAAAGACATGAGTCCCAGCAGATCCAATGAAGATTCAGGTCCAGATGATTCTGTGCTGAACACATGAAGAGCTGTGTGTGTGTGTGTGTATACGCACCTGAGGCCTAACCTCCTCTCTCTCTCCACATCAGAGATGGGGTGTTAACGGAGAAAGGAGCTTTCAGTGTTAAACATGTTTCGAGCTTCAG
>CM049796.1:42951272-43003772 GCA_027422405.1 Ptychobarbus kaznakovi | reverse complement strand
GGTCCTCCGAGATGCGTCCAGGTCCGCTCGTTTAGTCTGTATTAAACCGAAGCGTGGTTCATGAATCACACGAATGAGTTCATGGCGTTCACCGGAGACGGCGGCACGGAGCTGTCATTCGCAGATTTCCCGCTATACTGTCCGATAAACGAGCCGTCCTCGTTGAACTGCGTGTCTCCGGAGTCTCCATAGTCGACTAAACTGTCGTCGCTGCCGTCGCGCTTAACGGTTCTGCTGGACGGCGTTCGGCTCCCTTTGAGCGGTTTATGGTCCTCGTCACTAGGAGAAAAACCACATGCATGATGCAAATCAAACTCAAAAGATGGACGGCACACACATGCAGGATCAGTGCAATCACAGACATGTGACAGAATGAGAGACAACACCTGCCAGAACAAGCGTTAAAGCATCATGAGAAGCTATCAGAGGCATACAGACGGATGGAGCGCAATCGATATCTCATCATCGTGATTCACACATGATCATCATGACATAAAGCCTGGTTCCTGAAACACCAGCTGAATCGTTCAAAGCTTCGGATTCATTACACAAACTTGCTGAAGACACTCCTTCTGCTAGTGCGTCACGAACGAAGCCCATCAGCCGCGATTAAAACACAAACTTCAAATCATACATGAAGCGTGAATGATGTAGCCACACTTCCCATGAAGCTCCTGCTGTGTTACGAGTAAGTTAGTACAGGTAACTAGTACAGGTAACTAGAGAACAGAAAGGCTCATACTGTATGATGCCTTCATATACATGGTTTTCTATGGCTTTGGTTATCATTAAGGATTTTTGTTGTTGTTCGGAATTTGTTGATCATTTCAGAAGTAATTTGGCAAAACATTTTTTTACTTTGATATATTTTTTAAGTAATAATAATATTTAAAAAAAATCCCCAAAATATAACCTGTATAACCTCATTAAATAAATAAAAACTGGTAAAAGCATTTAATGCGAGTAGTTTTTATACAATCTTCAATACAGTTACTTTAGTCTGTTAGGGGCCGTTCACTCAAAACACGTCTTTGCATCAGGCACAGAATGTGAGGGTCTTGAGACGTGATGCAGTAATGTAAATAAAAACAGTTGCCATGCCAACTTTTACTGTAAACAAAACTCTCAGTGCTTGCCCCACCTCCGGGCTCTTCTGATTGGTCCACTGTTTTGGTATTGATGAGTGGCGCTGCGTGTAAAAGTTGACACGGCATCTAAAAAACGCAAGACGTAAGCGCAGTAGTCATACACGTCCATCTAGAAAAACAATGGGAAAGTAGCGCTTTGGAATGGAAAGACGCGTTCTGTGTGAACGGCCCGGGATTCATTCTCTGCGTGTTCTCAGTCTGACGATGTGTTAGCGGTTCACGTGAAGTGTGATCCTAGAATGGTTGTGTTTTTCTCCTCTCGCATGCAGAGTCCTGCTTACCTTCCCACATTCGACCAGAACATAACGAAACGCCAGCGACTCCTGAGCAACACAGTTTCAGAGCTACTACACATCACATACTAAGACCAGTAATGTGGATCTGATGAGTCGGGGTTTGTTTATTTTACTGTTTCGGATAGCGTTATCCTTCAAGAATGAAACGATCCCGTAATATCCACACACACACTCATATTTTGCATTTACATTTGGCAAACAGTGACTTATTCAAGGAAAAGATATGATCATTGTTGGGTGTAATCCGTTAAAGTATCGTAATCGGATTACTTTTTTCAAGTAACTAGTAAATTAACGCATTACTTTTTAAATTACAAGACAATCTGAAAATATTTTCACTTGGAAGATTATTGAAAAAATCTTATTTAAAATCTCAGGGGGGACATTCATGTAATAATTTTATTTATTTATAAATATTTCACGTAAATACTTTGTCTGAAATGCCGGTTTGTGTCAAGTCAGATTCACATCATTTACCAGCTGTATGCTGAGGATAGATCAACATCTGCAATAATGTCCAAAATCAGCGTATAAAAGGAAATCATTTAATAAAGCAGGGAATATAAACGAATATTGCTGTAGTAAAGTGCGTTGATTTGTTTCTCTCCCGCACACGTGCAGAATAACGCAGAAAGAGACTTTAATAAATGGCAAACCAGCAGCTTCAGTTCAGATCTGACGTCATTATAAACAAACATCTGCAGGATTATTCTGGATGATGCAGAAGTATATTCTGATACAGTAAATACGATCAAGTTCACTGATGCCGATCGTTCTGGAGACGAGAACCTGATCGAGTCCCACAGGATCCAGAGCAGATCCATCGAAGGAGAAATGATGCTCTCTGTCTCGGATCGGTGCGGTCAGTCTCCTGAAGGGGTCAGAGGTCAAGGGTCAGGTCAGAGCTCTCTCACCTGTACTCTCCGAACGTGATATCATCCTCCTTCATGGGCTGGATCTCCGGGTCTCCGTGAGCATCTTCCTTCTCTTTAACTGAGACAAAGGTCAGAGTCACACACTGGCATTTATCATTGAAACAACACATCATTCACCCATGGGTTAACATGTAAATTAAACATGCTCTTTCTCGGTACAAATATCTGAACAGTCTTAAGTCAAGATACATTTAGAGGAGATACAAAATAACAGAAGATATAAAGTCTTGTTTTCTAAAAAATGCATCAAAAGATAGTGTTTATATTTAAAACAAGAACAAATATCCGCCACTGGGATAAAAAAAGTCCACTTAATTCAATACCTTGATAAATTTTTTTGATGAAATAGTAGCAGTGACAGATATTTTCTTTTGTCACATTCCTTTATTTGATTAAATATGACTAATTTAAACTTAAAAACAAATAGAGAGAAACATATGCACGCTTGAACAGTTATGCACAATTGTTCACAATAAGATCATTAACCCTACGAATCATTAACTAAAACAAAAACCATAAAACAATGTCACTTGAAACAATTTAAACGTTAACTGAAATAAAATGATACAACTGAAACTTATTTCAGCTAGTTGCCAAGGCAACGTTTTCCATGTTGACCTAATTTACAAAATAATACAAATAAAACTATAAATATTGTTTAAAAACTCAATTTCTGTATTGTATTGATATGTCATAAGGATACTTAAAATATTTATAAGCAGTGCTGACAGTATCTGTTCCTTGTTTTGTAAGTTATTACATTTATTTTAGTTTTTGTGAATAAAACATAAAATCACAAACAACACAACTACAAAAACTTTAACTAAAATCAAAGTGAAAACAGAATAAAGACTATAAGAATATATCGGTGATAATAAAATAACGCTCACCTGGATATTTTCCGCCCTTGTTCCTCTTGATGAAGCAGATGATGAGCAGGACGAGGATGAGCAGAGCAATGGCCGACATCAGACCGATGAACCAGCCCTGAGTGGCGATGTCCACCTGCGGACTCACCAACGCTGCGGAAGAGTGTGAGAATATATGCAGATCTTCATCTTAAAACAGTGATCCAACGAGTCACAGAAGATCATGAGACACAAACATGACCGGCACTGCATAAACTATGTTCTTCATCAGTATTACTGTCTCGTTTTCCAGTTTCAAATATCTGAACGTTCTTAAATCAAGATACATGACACAAAGCGGAGAGAAACAGAGAAATAAAGAAATAAAGTGGAGATTGAATGAGAAAGAAAGAAGAAGAGAAGAAAGAGAGAAAGAAAGAAGAGAGAGAGAAGAAGAAAGAAAGATAAGAAAAAGAAAGAAAGAAAGAAAGAGAAAGAAGAGAAGAGAGAAGGAAAAGAGAAAAGAAAGAAAAGAAGATAAGAAAGAAAGAAAAGATAGAAAGAAAGAAAGAAAGAAAGAGAAAGAAAGAAAGAAAGAAAGAAAGAAGAAAGAAAAAAGAAAGAAAGAAAGAGAGAGAGAAAGAAAGAGAAAGAAAGAAAGAAAGAAAGAAAGAAAGAAAGAGAGAGAGAGAGAGAAAGAAAGAAAGAGAGAAAGAGAGAAAGAGAGAAAGAAAGAAAGAGAGAAAGAAAGAAAGAAAGAGAGAGAGAGAAAGAAGAAAGAAAGAAATAATATTTTTTATGTATCTTAATTTTGCATCTCAAGTAAATGTAAGACTGTTTAGATACTTGAACTGGAAAACAACTCAAAAATACTGAATAAGAAAATCACATTTGCAGTTCGTATTGATTATCCATGCACAGACGAAACCGTGCAGGACATACAGACGTGCGTCATGCGCTTCAACATTTCAACACAACGGCCGTCATGCATCACAGCTGCCACATATCCCACAAGGCCTTGAGGCTGAGACGAAAACACCGGCGTCATGCATCACAGCCGCCACATATCCCACAAGGCCTTGAGGCTGAGACGAAGCCTCACCTGGGACCTTAACCAACAGCTCCTCTGAGCGATGGACCGCTCGGTCGTCGTGACCCCAGGCCACCACACGCACCTTGTAGGCCAAACCTTTCTTCAAATCTTTAAGAACGTGGAACTGAGAAGCGTTGACCTTCTCTTTGTGCCAGTCTTCATCACCTGAGGGGGTTTCCAGCACAATTCAGCGTCCTTACAATCAAATACGGGTCAGTTAGCTCTAGACACCTGCTGTTAAGTTAATTCTGACGACCGCTCTTCGATAAACTACAAAACCACTAAACTGTTATGACCCTTTGGTGAACTACTCTGCAAAAACTCACGTTCTTCTTCAGCGGGTTTGTCTTGTTTTCCAGTATATGAGATAGATGTACAATGACATCAGATAAGATTTAAAGGCTTTTAAGATGTTTTCAAAATTAAGTGCGTTTAAACTTAAAACAAGAAAAAATATCTGCCAATGAGGTCAGAAAAATAAACTTAATTAAAAGGGAAAACAGGATTTTCTGACCCGTTCTGCACTTTTTTTGTTGTTGTTTTTAGAAACCCTTGCTTTTTCATGCACGTGCACATGCAAGTGTTCCTGTGTGGCTCAGTGGTAGAGCATTGCGTCAGCAGCGCAAAAGGTTGTGGGTTCAATTCCCAGGGAACACACATACTGATCAAAAATGTATTACCTGAATGCAATTGTAAGTCGCTTTGGATAAAAGCGTCTGCTAATTGTAAATGTAATTTTTTTCAGTTTCTCTCTATATTCTGAAGGTTTTTTACTGAGGAGTTTACTGTTAATATTTCATTCAAACTTATTTATAGAACATTTTATTCCTACAAACGTTGTGGTGAAAATGCCTTTATTTTAAGGTAATTAGGTTGTTTTCTCCACTTCAGCATAACTGACATACACCTAAACTTAGAGTTGTATTCCTCTCTATATTCTGAAGGTTTTCACAGAGGAATTTGTTTATTTTAATCACACTGATTTAAACAACATTTTATTTGTTAAAAACATGGCGAAAATGCCTATATTTAAAGGTAATTAGTTTGTTTCTCCACTTCAGCAGCACTGACAAACACCAAAACTTAGAGTTGTATTCCTCTCTATATTATGAAGGTCTTTACCGAAGGGTTTGTTTATATTTCATTCACACTGATTTATACAACATTTTATTTGTTAAAAACATGGCGAAAATGCCAATATTTAAAGGTAAAGAGTTTGTTTCTCCAATTCAGCAGACCTGACATACACCAAAACTTAGAGTTGTATTCCTCTCTATATTATGAAGGTTTTTACCGAAGGGTTTGTTAATATTTCATTCACACTGGTTTTTACAACATTTCATTCCTACAAACATGGCGGAAATGCCTATATTTAAAGGTAATTAGTTTGTTTCTCCACTTCAGCAGCACTGCCATACACCAAAACTTAGAGTTGTATTCCTCTCTATATTATGAAGGTTTTCCCTGAGGGGCTTGTTTATATTTCATTCACACATGGTTTTTACAACATTTTATTCTAAAACATGGCGAAAATGCCTATATTTAACGTAAAAGAGTTTTTTTCTCCACTTCATCAGCACTGACATACACCAAAACTTAGAGTTGTATTCTCTCTATATTATGAAGGTTTACTGAAGGATTTGTTTATATTTCTTTCACACTGGTTTTTACAAAATATTTTATCCTACAAACATGGCGAAAATGCCTATATTTAAGGTAATTAGGTTTTTTTCTCCACTTCAGCAGCACTGACATACACCAAAACTTATAGTTGTATTCCTCTCTATATATATCCTGAAGGTTTTACCAAGAGATTTGTTTATATTTCATTCACACTGGTTTTTACAATATTTTATTCCTAAAAACATGGCGAAAATGCCTATATTTAAAGGTAAAAGAGTTTGTTTCTCCACTTCAGCAGCACTGACATACACCAAAAACTTATAGTTGTATTCCTCCCAATATTATGAGGTTTTTACAGAGGGATTTGTTTATATTTCATTCACACTGATTTATACAACATTTTATTTGTTAAAACATGGCGAAAATGCCAATATTTAAAGGAAAGAGTTTGTTTCTCCACTTCAGCAGCACTGACATACACCAAAACTTTGAGTTGTATTCCTCTCTATATTATGAAGGTTTTTACCGAAGGGTTTGTTCATATTTCATTCACACTGTTTTTTACAACATTTTATTCCTACAAACGTGGTGAAAATGCCTTTATTTAAAGGTAATTAGGTTGTTTCTCCACTTCAGCAGCACTGACATACACCTAAACTTAGAGTTGTATTCCTCTCGATATTCTGAAGGTTTTCACTGAGGGATTTGTTTATATTTCATTTACACTGATTTAAACAACATTTTATTTGTTAAAAACATGGCGAAAATGCCTATATGTAAAGGCAATTAGTTTGTTTCTCCACTTCAGCAGCACTGACAAACACCAAAACTTAGAGTTGTATTCCTCTCTATATTATGAAGGTCTTTACCGAAGGATTTGTTAATATTTCATTCACACTGGTTTTTACAAAATATTTTATTCCTACAAACATGGCGAAAATGCCTATATTTAAAGGTAATTAGTTTTTTTCTCCACTTCAGCAGCACTGACATACACCAAAACTTAGAGTTGTATTCCTCTCTATATATCCTGAAGGTTTTTACCGAGAGATTTGTTATATTTCATTCACACTGATTTATACAACATTTTATTTGTTAAAAACATGGCGAAAATGCCAATATTTAAAGGTAATTAGTTTGTTTCTCCACTTCAGCAGCACTTACAAACACCAAAACTTAGAGTTGTATTCCTCTCTATATTATGAGGTTTTTAATGAGGATTGTTTATATTTATTCACACTGATTTATACAACATTTTATTTGTTATAACATGGCGAAAATGCCAATATTTAAAGGAAAAGTGTTTGTTTCTCCACTTCAGCAGCACTGACATACACCAAAACTTAGAGTTGTATTCCTCTCTATATTATGAAGGTCTTTACCAAAAGATTTGTTATATTCATTCACACTGGTTTTTTACAAAATATTTTATTCCTACAAACATGGCGAAAATGCCTATATTTAAAGGTAATTAGGTTTTTTCTCCACTTCAGCAGCACTGACATACACCAAAACTTAGAGTTGTATTCCTCTCTATATATCCTGAAGGTTTTTACCGAGAGATTTGTTTATATTTCATTCACACTGGTTTTTACAATATTTTATTCCTAAAAACATGGCGAAAATGCCTATATTTAAAGGTAAAGAGTTTGTTTCTCCACTTCAGCAGCACTGACATACACCAAAACTTATAGTTGTATTCCTCTCTATATATCCTGAAGGTTTTTACCGAGAGATTTGTTTAAATTTAATTCACACTGATTTATACAACATTTTATTTGTTAAAAACATGGCGAAAATGCCTATATTTAAAGGTAAAGAGTTTGTTTCTCCACTTCAGCAGACCTGACATACACCAAAACTTTGAGTTGTATTCCTCTCTATATTATGAAAGTTTTTACCGAAGGGTTTGTTCATATTTCATTCACACTGGTTTTTACAACATTTCATTCCTACAAACATGGCGAAAATGCCTATATTTAAAGGTAATTAGTTTGTTTCTCCACTTCAGCAGCACTGACATACACCAAAACTTAGAGTTGTATTCCTCTCTATATTATGAAGGTCTTTACCGAAGGGTTTGTTTCATATTTCATTCACACTGTTTTTTACAACATTTTTTCATACAAACGTGGTGAAAATGCCTTTATTTAAAGGTAATTAGGTTTGTTTCTCCACTTCAGCAGCACTGACATACACCTAAACTTAGAGTTGTTTTTTCTCTCTATATTCTGAAGGTTTTCACTGAGGATTTGTTTATATTTTATTCACACTGGATTTTTACAACATTTTATTTGTTAAAAACATGGCGAAAATGCCTATATTTAAAGGCAATTAGTTTGTTTCTCCACTTCAGCAGCACTGACAACACCAAAACTTAGAGTTGTATTCCTCTCTATATTATGAAGGTCTTTACGAAGATTTGTTTATATTTCATTCACACTGGTTTTTACAAAACATTTTATTCTACAAACATGGCGAAAATGCCTATATTTAAAGGTAATTAGTTTTTTTCTCCACTTCAGCAGCACTGACATACACCAAAACTTAGAGTTGTATTCCGCTCTCTATATTCTGAAGGTTTTTACCGAGAGATTTGTTTATATTTCATTCACACTGGTTTTTACAATATTTTATCCTAAAAACATGGCGAAAATGCCTATATTTAAAGGTAAAGAGTTTGTTTCTCCACTTCAGCAGCACTGACATACACCAAAACTTAGAGTTGTATTCCTCTCTATATTATGAAGGTTTTACTGAGGGATTGTTTATATTTCATTCACACTGTTTTATATACAATTTTTATTTGTTAATAACATGGCGAAAATGCCAATATTTAAAGGTAAAGTGTTTGTTTCTCCACTTCAGCAGCACTGACATACACCAAAACTTAGAGTTGTATTCCTCTCTATATTATGAAGGTCTTTACCGAAGGGTTTGTTCATATTTCATTCACACTGTTTTTACAACATTTTATTCATACAAACGTGGTGAAAATGCCTTTATTTAAAGGTAATTAGGTGTTTTCTCCACTTCAGCAGCACTGACATACACCTAAACTTAGAGTTGTATTTCTCTCTATAATCTGAAGGTTTTCACTGAGGGATTTGTTTATATTTTATTCACACTGATTTATACAACATTTTATTTGTTAAAAACATGGCGAAAATGCCTATATTTAAAGGCAATTAGTTTGTTTCTCCACTTCAGCAGCACTGACATACACCAAAACTTAGAGTTGTATTCCTCCCTATATTATGAAGGTTTTTACAGAGGGATTTGTTTATATTTCATTCACACTGGTTTTATACAACATTTTATTTCCTAAAAACATGGCGAAAAAGCCTATATTTAAAGGTAAAGAGTTTGTTTCTCCACTTTAGCAGCACTTATATAGACCAAAACTTAGTTGTATTCCTCTCTATATTATGAAGGTTTTTAACGAAGGATTTGTTTATATTTCATTCACACTGTTTTTTACAACATTTTATTCCTACAAACATGGCGAAAATGCCTATATTTAAAGGTAATTAGGTTTTTTCTCCACTTCAGCAGCACTGACATACACCAAAACATAGAGTTGTATTCCTCTCTATATTCTGAAGGTTTTTACCGAGGGATTTGTTTATATTTCATTTCACACTGATTTAAACAACATTTTATTTGTTAAAAACATGGCGAAAATGCCTATATTTAAAGGTAATTAGGTTTGTTTTCTCACTTCAGCAGCACTGACATACACCAAAACTTAGAGTTGTATTCCTCTCTATATATATGAAGGTTTTTACCGAGGATTTGTTTATATTTCATTCACACTGATTTTTACAACATTTTTTTTGTTAAAAACATGGCGAAAATGCCAATATTTAAAGGTAATTAGTTTGTTTCTCCACTTCAGCAGCACTTACAAACACCAAAACTTAGAGTTGTATTCCTCTCTATATTATGAAGGTTTTTACTGAGGGATTTGTTTATATTTCATTCACACTGATTTATACAACATTTTATTTGTTAAAAACATGGCGAAAATGCCAATATTTAAAGGTAAAGAGTTTGTTTCTCCACTTCAGCAGCACTGACATACACCAAAACTTAGAGTTGTATTCCTCTCTATATTATGAAGGTCTTTACCAAAGATTTGTTTATATTTCATTCACACTGGTTTTTACAAAATATTTTATTCCACAAACATGGCGAAAATGCCTATATTTAAAGGTAATTAGGTTTTTTCTCCACTTCAGCAGCACTGACATACACCAAAACTTAGAGTTGTATTCCTCTCTATATATCCTGAAGGTTTTTACCGAGAGATTTGTTTATATTTCATTCACACTGGTTTTTACAACAATATTTTATTCCTAAAAACATGGCGAAAATGCCTATATTTAAAGGTATTAAAGAGTTTGTTTCTCCACTTCAGCAGCACTGACATACACCAAAACTTAGAGTTGTATTCCTCTCTATATTCCTGAAGGTTTTTACCGAGAGATTTGTTTATATTTCATTCACACTGATTTATACAACATTTTATTTGTTAAAAACATGGCGAAAATGCCTATATTTAAAGTTAAAGAGTTTGTTTCTCCACTTCAGCACGACACTGACATACACCAAAACTTAGAGTTGTATTCCTCTCTATATTATGAAGGTTTTTACCGAAGGGTTTGTTCATATTTCATTCACACTGTTTTTACAACATTTTATTCCTACAAACATGGCGAAAATGCCTATATTTAAAGGTAATTAGTTTGTTTCTCCACTTCAGCAGCACTGACATACACCAAAACTTAGAGTCGTATTCCTCTCTATATTATGAAGGTTTTTACCGAAGGGTTTGTTCATATTTCATTCACACTGTTTTTTACAAACATTTTATTTGTTACAAACGTGGCGAAAATGCCTTATATTTAAAGGTAATTAGGTTGTTTCTCCACTTCAGCAGCACTGACATACACCAAAACTTAGAGTTGTATTCCTCTCTATATTCTTGAAGGTTTTTACTGAGGGATTTGTTTATATTTCATTCACACTGGTTTTTACAACATTTTATTTGTTAAAAACATGGCGAAAATGCCTATATTTAAAGGTAATTAGTTTGTTTCTCCACTTCAGCAGCACTGACATACACCAAAACTTAGAGTTGTATTCCTCTCTATATTCCTGAAGGTCTTTACCGAAGATTTTTTGTTTATATTTCATTCACACTGGTTTTTACAAATATTTTATTCCTACAAAACATGGCGAAAATGCCTATATTTAAAGGTAATTAGTTTGTTTCTCCACTTCAGCAGCACTGACATACACCAAAACTTAGAGTTGTATTCCTCTCTATATATCCTGAAGGTTTTTACCGAGAGATTTGTTTATATTTCATTCACACTGTTTTTACAACATTTTATTCCTAAAAACATGGCGAAAATGCCTATATTTAAAGGTAAAGAGTTTGTTTCTCCACTTCAGCAGCACTGACATACACCAAAACTTAGAGTTGTATTCCTCTCTATATTATGAAAGTTTTTACCGAGGGATTTGTTTATATTTCATTCACACTGATTTTACAACATTTTATTTGTTAAAAACATGGCGAAAATGCCTATATTTAAAGGTAATTAGTTTGTTTCTCCACTTCAGCAGCACTGACATCACCAAAACTTAGAGTTGTATTCCTCCAAAACTTTATTCTGAGTTGTATTCCTCTCTATATTATGAAGGTTTTTACCGAGGGTTTGTTTATATTTCATTCACACTGATTTATTACAACATTTTCACACTGTTTTTTACAAACATTTTATTCGAAAATACAAACGTGGTGAAAATAAAGGCTTAATTTAAAGGTAATTAGTTTGTTTCTCCACTTCAGCAGCACTGACATACACCAAAACTCTTAGAGTTGTATTCCGTATTCCTCTCTGTATTCTGAAGGTTTTTAACCGAGAGATTTGTTTATATTTCATTCACACTGATTTTTTACAAATTTTATTTGTTAAAAACATGGCGAAAATGCCTATATTTAAAGGTAAATTAGTTTGTTTCTCCACTTCAGCAGCCTGACATACACCAAAACTTAGAGTTGTATTCCTCTCTATATTATGAAGGTTTTT
The DNA here is from genome assembly GCA_027422405.1 of Ptychobarbus kaznakovi. NCBI lineage: Eukaryota > Metazoa > Chordata > Actinopteri > Cypriniformes > Cyprinidae > Ptychobarbus > Ptychobarbus kaznakovi. The sequence goes on along the minus strand of CM049796.1, from coordinate 42,991,728 downwards.
TACCGAGGGATTTGTTTATATTTCATTCACACTGGTTTTTACAACATTTTATTCCTAAAAACATGGCGAAAATGCCTATATTTAAAGGTAAAGAGTTTGTTTCTTCACTTCAGCAGCACTGACAACACCAAAACTTAGAGTTGTATTCCTCTCTATATTATGAAGGTTTTTACCGAAGGGATTTGTTTATATTTCATTCACACTGTTTTTTTACAACAACATTTTATTCCTACAAACATGGCGAAAATGCCTATATTTAAAGGTAATTAGGTTTGTTTCTCCACTTCAGCAGCACTGACATACACCAAAACTTAGAGTTGTATTCCTCTCTATATTATGAAGGTTTTTACTGAGGATTTGTTTATATTTCATTCACACTGGTTTTTACAACATTTTATTCCTACAAACATGGCGAAAATGCCTATATTTAAAGGTAATTAGTTTGTTTCTCCACTTCAGCAGCACTGACATACACCAAAACTTAGAGTTGTATTCCTCTCTATATATGAAGGTTTTTACAGAGGATTTCTGAGGGATTTGTTTATATTTACATTCACACTGATACAACATTTTATTTGTTAAAAACATGGCGAAAATGCCTATATTTAAAGGTAAATTAGTTTGTTTCTCCACTTCAGCAGACCTGACATACACCAAAACTTAGAGTTGTATTCCTCTCTATATTATGAAGGTTTTTACCGAAAGGGTTTGTTTATATTTCATTCACACTGGTTTTTACAACATTTTATTCCTACAAACATGGCGAAAATGCCTATATTTAAAGGTAAGTAGTTTGTTTCTCCACTTCAGCAGCACTGACATACACCAAAACTTAGAGTTGTATTCCTCTCTATATTATGAAGGTTTTTACCGAAGGGTTTGTTTATATTTCATTCACACTGTTTTTTACAACATTTTATTCATTACAAACGTGGTGAAAATGCCTTATTTAAAGGTAATTAGGTTTTTTCTCCACTTCAGCAGCACTGACATACACCAAATTTAGAGTTGTATTTCTCTCTATATTCTGAAGGTTTTCACTGAGGGATTGTTTTTTTTATATTTTTTCACACTGATTTATACAACATTTTATTTGTTAAAAACATGGCGAAAATGCCTATATTTAAAGGTAAAGAGTTTGTTTCTCCACTTCAGCAGCACTGACATACACCAAAACTTAGAGTTGTATTCCTCTCTATATTATGAAGGTTTTACCGAAGGGTTTGTTTATATTTCATTCACACTGATTTATACAACATTTTATTGTTAATAAAACATGGCGAAAATGCCTATATTTAAAGGTAAGAGGTTTGTTTCTCCACTTCAGCAGCACTGACATACACCAAAACTTAGAGTTGTATTCCTCTCTATATTATGAAGGTCTTTACAAAGGGATTTGTTTATATTTCATTCACACTGTTTTTACAAAATATTTTATTCTACAAACATGGCGAAAATGCCTATATTTAAAGGTAATTAGTTTTTTCTCCACTTCAGCAGCACTGACATACACCAAAACTTAGAGTTGTATTCCTCTCTATATTATGAAGGTTTTTACCGAAGATTTGTTTATATTTCATTCACACTGTTTTTACAATATTTTATTCCTAAAACATGGCGAAAATGCCTATATTTAAAGGTAAAGAGTTTGTTTCTCCACTTCAGCAGCACTGACATACACCAAAACTTAGAGTTTGTATTCCTCTCTATATATCCTGAAGGTTTTTACAGAGAGATTTGTTTATATTTCATTCACACTGATTTATACACATATTTATTCCTAAAAACATGGCGAAAATGCCTATATTTAAAGGTAAAGAGTTTGTTTCTCCACTTCAGCAGCACTGACATACACCAAAACTTAGAGTTGTATTCCTCTCTATATTATCCTGAAGGTTTTTACCGAGAGGATTTGTTTATATTTCATTCACACTGGTTTTTACAACATTTTATTCCTAAAAACATGGCGAAAATGCCTATATTTAAAGGTAAAGAGTTTTGTTTCTCCATTCAGCAGCACTGACATACACCAAAACTTATTTGTTTCTCCTATATACTGAAGGTTTTTTCGAGAGATTTGTTTACATTTAATTCACAGATTTATACACATTTATTTGTTAAAAACATGGCGAAAATGCCTATATTTAAAGTTAAAGAGTTTGTTTCTCCACTTCAAACTGACATACACCAAAACTTGAGTTGTATTCCTCTCTATATTATGAAGGTCTTTACCGAAGGGTTTGTTCATATTTCATTCACACTGTTTTTTACAACATTTTATTTCATACAAACGTGGCGAAAATGCCTTTATTTAAAGGTTGTTAAGTTTTTTCTCCACTTCAGCAGCACTTACATACACCAAAACTTAGAGTTTTATTCCTCTCTATATTCTGAAGGTTTTTACTGAGGGGTTTGTTCATATTTCATTCACACTGATTTATACAACATTTTATTGCTAAAAACATGGCGAAAATGCATATATTTAAAGGTTGTTAAGTTTTTTCTCCACTTCAGCAGCACTTACATACACCAAAACTTAGAGTTTCATTCCTATCTATATTATGAAGGTTTTACCGAAGGATTTGTTTATATTTCATTCACACTGGTTTTTACAACATTTTATTCCTAAAACATGGCGAAAATGCCTATATTTAAAGGTAATTAGTTTGTTTCTCCACTTCAGCAGCACTGACATACACCAAAACTTAGAGTTGTATTCCTCTCTATATTATCCTGAAGGTTTTACCGAAAGATTTGTTTATATTTCATTCACACTGGTTTTTTACAAATATTTTATTCCTACAAACATGGCGAAAATGCCTATATTTAAAGGTAATTAGGTTTGTTCTCCACTTCAGCAGCACTGACATACACCAAAACTTAGAGTTTTATTCCTCTCTATATTCTCAAGGTTTTTGCTGAGAGATTTGTTTATATTTCATTCTCGCTGATTTTTACAACATTTTACTTCTAAAAACATGGCGAAAATGCCTATATTTAAAGGTAAAAGTTTGTTTCTCCACTTCAGCAGCACTGACATACACCAAAACTTAGAGTTGTATTCCTCCTATAAAAGGTCTTTACCGAAGTTGTTTCATATTTCATTCACACTGTTTTTACAACATTTTATTCTACAAACGTGGTGAAAATCTTTATTTAAAGGTAATTAGGTTGTTTTCTATTCAGCAGCACTGACATACACCTAAACTTAAGGTATTTCTCTCTTTTTAGGTTTTCCGAGGGATTTGTTTATTTTATTCACACTGATTTATACAACATTTTATTTGTTAAAAACATGGCGAAAATGCCTATATTTAAAGGTAAAGAGTTTGTTTCTCCACTTCAGCAGCACTGACATACACCAAAACTTAGAGTTGTATTCCTCTCTATATTATGAAGGTTTTTACCGAAGATTTGTTTATATTTCATTCACACTGGTTTTTACAACATTTTATTCCTACAAACATGGCGAAAATGCCTATATTTAAAGGTAATTAGTTTGTTTCTCCACTTCAGCAGCACTGACATACACCAAAACTTAGAGTTGTATTCCTCTCTATATTATCCTGAAGGTTTTTACCGAGGGATTTGTTCATATTTCATTCACACTGTTTTTTACAATATTTTATTCATACAAACATGGTGAAAATGCCTTTATTTAAAGGTAATTAGAATTTGTTTCTCCACTTCAGCAGCACTGACATACACCTAAACTTAGAGTTGTATTCCTCTCTATATCTGAAGGTTTTCACTGAGGGATTTGTTTTATTTTATTCACACTGATTTATACAACATTTTATTTGTTAAAAACATGGCGAAAATGCCTATATTTAAAGGTAAATTAGTTTGTTTCTCCACTTCAGCAGCACTTACAAACACCAAGACTTAGAGGTTTATTCCTATCTCTATTGTGAAGGTTTTTACCGAAGGGATTGTTTATATAACATTCACCTGGTTTTTACAACATTTCATTCCTACAAACATGGCGAAAATGCCTATATTTAAGGTATAGTTTGTTTCTCCACTTCAGCAGCATGACATCACAAAACTAGAGGTATTCCTCTCTTTTTAGGTCTTTACCGAAGGGTTTGTTTATATTTTCACACTGTTTTTTACAACATTTTAATTCTACAAACATGGCGAAAATGCCTTTATTTAAAGGTAATTAGGTTTTTTCTCCACTTCAGCAGCACTGACATACACCAAAACTTAGAGTTGTATTCCGCTCTGTATATCCTGAAGGTTTTTACCGAGAGATTTGTTTATATTTCATTCACACTGGTTTTTACAATATTTTATTCCTAAAAACATGGCGAAAATGCCTATATTTAAAGGTAAAGAGTTTGTTTCTCCACTTCAGCAGCACTGACATACACCAAAACTTATAGTTGTATTCCTCTCTATATTATGAAGGTTTTTACTGAGGGATTTGTTTATATTTCATTCACACTGATTTATACAACATTTTATTTGTTAATAACATGGCGAAAATGCCAATATTTAAAGGTAAAGAGTTTGTTTCTCCACTTCAGCAGCACTGACATACACCAAAACTTAGAGTTGTATTCCTCTCTATATTATGAAGGTCTTTACCGAAGGGTTTGTTCATATTTCATTCACACTGTTTTTACAACATTTTATTCATACAAACGTGGTGAAAATGCCTTTATTTAAAGGTAATTAGGTTGTTTCTCCACTTCAGCAGCACTGACATACACCTAAACTTAGAGTTGTATTTCTCTCTATATTCTGAAGGTTTTCACTGAGGGATTTGTTTATATTTTATTCACACTGATTTATACAACATTTTATTTGTTAAAAACATGGCGAAAATGCCTATATTTAAAGGCAATTAGTTTGTTTCTCCACTTCAGCAGCACTGACATACACCAAAACTTAGAGTTGTATTCCTCTCTATATATCCTGAAGGTTTTTACCGAGAGATTTGTTTATATTTAATTCACACTGATTTATACAACATTTTATTTGTTAAAAACATGGCGAAAATGCCAATATTTAAAGGTAATTAGTTTGTTTCTCCACTTCAGCAGCACTGACATACACCAAAACTTAGAGTTGTATTCCTCTCTATATTATGAAGGTTTTTACTGAGGGATTTGTTTATATTTCATTCACACTGATTTATACAACATTTTATTTGTTAATAACATGGCGAAAATGCCAATATTTAAAGGTAAAGAGTTTGTTTCTCCACTTCAGCAGACCTGACATACACCAAAACTTAGAGTTGTATTCCTCTCTATATTATGAAGGTCTTTACCAAAGGATTTGTTTATATTTCATTCACACTGTTTTTACAAATATTTTATTCTACAAACATGGCGAAAATGCCTATATTTAAAGGTAAAGAGTTGTTTCTCCACTTCAGCAGCACTGACATACACCAAAACTTAGAGTTGCATTCCTCTCTATATTCTGAAGGTTTTTACTGAAAGATTTGTTTATATTTCATTCACACTGATTTATACAACATTTTATTTGTTAAAAACATGGCGAAAATGCCTATATTTAAAGGCAATTAAAGAATTTGTTTCTCCACTTCAGCAGCACTTACATACACCAAAACTTAGAGGTTTATTCCTCTCTATATTCTGAAGGTTTTTATAGAAGGGTTTGTTCATATATCATTCACACTGATTTATACAACATTTTATTCCTAAAAACATGGCGAAAATGCATATATTTAAAGGTTGTGAGTTTTTTCTCCACTTCAGCAGCACTTACATACACCAAAACTTAGAGTTTTATTCCTCTCTATATTCTGAAGGTTTTTACTGAAGGGTTTGTTCATATATCATTCACACTGATTTATACAACATTTTATTCCTAAAAACACTGTGAAAATGCGTATATTTAATGGTTGTGAATTTGTTTCTCCACTTCAGCAGCGCTTACATACACCTAACTTACTTAGAGTAATATTCATATCTATATTCTGCAGGTTTTTACTGAAGGATTTGTTCATATATTATTCACACTGATTTATACAACATGTTATTCTTAAGAAAAAGACATGGTGAAAGTGCTTATATTTAAAGGCAATTAGTTTTTTCTCCACTTCAGCAGCACTTACAAACACCAAAACTTAGAGATGTATTCCTCTCTATATTATGAAGGTCTTTACCGAAAGATTTGTTTATATTTCATTCACACTGGTTTTTTACAATATTATTTATTCCTAAAAACATGGCGAAAATGCCTATATTTAAAGGTAAAGAGTTTTGTTTCTCCACTTCAGCAGCACTGACATACACCAAAACTTAGAGTTGTATTCCTCTCTATATTATGAAGGTTTTTACTGAGGATTTGTTTATATTTCATTCACACTGATTTTATACAACATTTTATTGTTTAAAAACATGGCGAAAATGCCTATATTTAAAGTAAAGAGTTTGTTTCTCCACTTCAGCAGCACTGACATACACCAAAACTTAGAGTTGTATTCCTCTCTATATTATGAAGGTTTTTACGAAGGGTTTGTTTATATTTCATTCACACTGTTTTTACAACATTTTTTACAAACATGGCGAAAATGCCTATATTTAAAGGTAATTATTTGTTTTATCAGCAGCACTCATACACCAAAACAAGTTGTATTCCTCTCTATATTATGAAGGTTTTTACTGAGGGATTTGTTTATATTTCATTCAATGTTTACCATTTTATTTAAACGTGGCGAAAATGCCTTTATTTAAAGTAATTGTTGTTTCTCCACTTCAGCAGCACTGACATACACCTAAACTTAGAGTTGTATTTCTCTCTATATTCTGAAGGTTTTCACTGAGGGATTTGTTTATATTTTATTCACACTGATTTATACAACATTTTATTTGTTAAAAACATGGCGAAAATGCCTATATTTAAAGGCAATTAGTTTGTTTCTCCACTTCAGCAGCACTGACAAACACCAAAACTTAGAGTTGTATTCCTCTCTATATTATGAAGGTCTTTACCAAAAGATTTGTTTATATTTCATTCACACTGGTTTTTACAAAATATTTTATTCCTACAAACATGGCGAAAATGCCTATATTTAAAGGTAATTAGGTTTTTTCTCCACTTCAGCAGCACTGACATACACCAAAACTTAGAGTTGTATTCCTCTCTATATATCCTGAAGGTTTTTACCGAGAGATTTGTTTATATTTCATTCACACTGGTTTTTACAATATTTTATTCCTAAAAACATGGCGAAAATGCCTATATTTAAAGGTAAAGAGTTTGTTTTACTTCAAGCACTGACATACACCAAAACTTAAGTTGTATTCCTCTCTATATAGCTGAAGGTTTTTCGAGAGATTTGTTTATATTTGAATTCACACTGATTTATACACATTTTATTTGTTAAAAACAGCGAAAAGCCTATATTTAAAGGTAAAGAGTTTGTTTTTTTCTCCATCAGCAGACACATACAAAACTTAGAGTTGTATTCCTCTCTATATTATGAAAGTTTTACGAAGGGTTTGTTTATATTTCATTCAAGGTTTTTACAACATTTCTTTACAAACATGGCGAAAATGCTATATTTAAAGTTAATTAGTTTGTTTCTTCTCACTTCAGCAGCACTGACATACACCAAAACTTAGAGTTGTATTTCTATATTCTGAAGGTCTTTACAGAAGGGTTTGTTCTTATTTCATTCACACTTTTTTACAACATTTTATTCATACAAACGTGGTGAAAATGCCTTTATTTAAAGGTAATTAGTTTGTTTCTCCACTTCAGCAGCACTGACATACACCAAAACTTAGAGTTGTATTCTCTCTATATTCTGAAGGTTTTCAGTGATTTGTTTATATTTCATTCACACTGGTTTTTACAATATTTTATTCCTAAAAACATGGCGAAAATGCCTATATTTATAAAGAGTTTGTTTTCCACTTCAGCAGATGACATCACAAAACTTAGAGTTGTATTCCTCTCTATATTTAGGTCTTTACAAGTTTTGTTCATTTTATTCACACTGTTTTTTACAACATTTTATTCATAAAACATGGTGAAAATGCCTATATTTAAAGGTAATTAGTTTGTTTCTCCACTTCAGCAGCACTGACAAACACCAAAACTTAGAGTTGTATTCCTCTCTATATTATGAAGGTCTTTACCGAAGTGAGATTTGTTTATATTTTCATTCACACTGGTTTTTACAAAATATTTTATTCCTACAAACATGGCGAAAATGCCTATATTTAAAGGTAATTAGTTTGTTTCTCCACTTCAGCAGCACTGACATACACCAAAACTTAGAGTTGTATTCCGCTCTGTATATAAGGAAGGTTTTACCGAAGATTTGTTTATATTTCATTCACACTGGTTTTACAATATTTTATTCCTACAAACATGGCGAAAATGCCAATATTTAAAGGTAAAGTGTTTTTTCTCCACTTCAGCAGACCTGACATACACCAAAACTTAGAGTTTGTATTCCTCTCTATATATTCCTGAAGGTTTTTACCGAGGGATTTGTTATATTTCATTCACACTGGTTTTTACAACATTTTATTCCTACAAACATGGCGAAAATGCCTATATTTAAAGGTAATTAGTTTGTTTCTCCACTTCAGCAGCACTGACATACACCAAAACTTAGAGTTGTATTCCTCTCTATATTATGAAGGTTTTTACTGAGGGATTTGTTTATATTTAATTCACACTGATTTATACAACATTTTATTTGTTAAAAACATGGCGAAAATGCCAATATTTAAAGTTAAAGAGTTCATTTCTCCACTTCAGCAGCACTGAATACACCAAAACTAAGAGTTGTATTCCTCTCTATATTATGAAGGTTTTTACTGAAGGGTTTGTTAATATTTCATTCACACTGGTTTTTACAACATTTCATTCCTACAAACATGGCAAAAATGCCTATATTTAAAGGTAATTAGTTTGTTTCTCCACTTCAGCAGCACTGACATACACCAAAACTTAGAGTTGTATTCCTCTCTATATTATGAAGGTTTTTACTGAGGGATTTATTTATATTTCATTCACACCAATTTATATACGAGTTTATTCTTAAAACGTGGTGAAAATATATTTGTTTTTATGATTTATGGAGTGATAGAAGGAGAAGTCCAAAATCCCCATTGTAAAAACATTTAACTTTAATGTGTCAACAAAATCAAACAATACATTTTCACCTGGCTTTATCCAATGTTCAAATTTTTTCGAAATATTTGAAAATTAGTGAAAATTTAGCATATTATGATTAATCAACTGGGGAGGTATGATGATATGATATCTACGAGCACCTTTAGTTTCTTATTTTAAGTATAAACTCACTTCATTTTTATCAATTTCTCAGATATTCTTTAGATAGTTGTACTGGAAAACAAGATAAAATACCAAGTAAGAACATAATTTTTTGCAGTGTACCCTGCTGAACAGATGGGTCACCACCAGCACTAACCAGCTCTGTTCAGCGGGGTAGATGACTGTGTATTAGTTACTACAGGAGCTCTACTCATGGGAATGTATATGTTCTGCGTTTCATCATCATCATCATCATCCACACAACACAACCATGCAGGATTCTTACTCTTGTCTATAATATATTCAACATAAAGGTGTTTCTCGGGGCCCCAGTATTCCCAACTGATTAGTGCTCCATCCTCGCTCACGGATGAGCTGACGTTCCCAAACGCTGGAGCGACCGGCGGCGCTGGGAGAGAGAGAGAGACATCATCAGCCCATCACAGTGACCTCTGACCTCCAGATCAGTGAGTGTCAACGATGCACTGACATGAGCGGCACTCTTTGCAAGAGGTCCAAACACAATGTGAGAAGCATAATAATATGTGACATTAGCGTGTGGAGGCGGGGCTAGTGATGATGTCACTACTGTAGGAGAGAAGGAGGGTGTTGAGTCTTGTTTATAATAAAATAAAATTTAAATTTAAAATCAGAGCTGGATCATGAAGGACACTGTACAGGATTTAGTGAGATATGAATTTTTGGGAAGCCAAGTAATTGTAATATATTAACAGCACAGTCGTAAATCTTGAAAAAAAAAAAATCTGCTGATTTGCCCAAAAAAAAGAAGCCTAATATTGCCTATTTTGTTTACAAATATTAATTAAAAAAGTTCCATCGCATAGTTCTTTTCACATAATAAGAATGTAAATCTTTCAAATGTTATGCATCCGCTTTAATGCACATCAAAACAACAAAAGCAGTCAAATGCCAAAATTTGACAAAAATAATTATTGAAAATTTATTATTTAACAGACAGTAAGTTAAATAATGGAGTGGAGTTGAAAAATATGTTCAAATACTCAGTTTAATGTCAAAAAACTTTACAAAATCAGACCCCCCCCCCACAAAATGTATAATTATCTGTCTCTGTTTGGATGCAGTAAAACACCTGATTCATGTTTGCATTTTCTTGTGTCACTGGCCATAAATCTAACCTTGAAATCAAGATTTAGGTATCAAATAATGTCATATATGTGAAAATATGCTGAAAATGTATCAAACAGTTGTCATCTGGCTCAGATTCAGAGAGGAACCATGTGTTTGTGTTGTTTTTCTGCTGATTGAGGGATAATACAAGACTTCTTCATCGCACAGATGGGTGTCGAAATCAAAAAATGATACAAAATTCATCAAATTTAGTGAGAAAATGTGACGTGAAAGTGAAAAAAGACACTATTTCAGCACTCTAAAATTAGTAAGAAACAAGTATGGGATTTCATTCAGCAAATATGATGCAGGATGGTGTAATAATAATAACTATTATTTTATTACATTTAAAAAAAATTATTATTATTATTATTGTTATCTCCAAGACAGAAATATATGACAATTCTAATACAATTGGCACTGTAAAATTAAATAAAATTTCATGGAAAGTATATAAGTTATTTTACTTAGTAACAAAATATATTTCTTCACTAGCAAGTGTTAAACCATTAAGCTTTTATTTTGGCAGAAAACAGCAGAGAGACAGGTTTACAAACATGTCTCATTACAAATCTACTAATTATCTATTATGCCACAGTGAAAATAAAAAGCATTACTGGTGCACGTTGCATTCCCAAACGCTTGTTAAACTTGCAGCATGAGCAGAGATTGAGTTTTCTACATTTACCAAGAACACTGGATTATGAGTTGCTCACGTGTAAAACCAACACAGTGCCGCGATTCACTCTAAAACACAGCTGACCGGCTATATATGTCACTGATTGCATGGGTGTCTGAGTTCACACAGATCCAGAATCTACAGTCCTGCTGTAAACACTATGAACACGGACAACATGCGGACGTAAACTAAGAAGGTATGATGAGACTCTGCTGTCTTACACAGATCCACAAACATGTGGGATCGTTCAAAGACGGGGGAGACGTTCAAAAGACAAGTCTTTTAGTAGTAGAAAAGTAAACAGAACACACATAAAACTGACACACACTACAGAAACAGCTGTGCGCCCTATCTAGTGTACGTACCTCTGTCTAGGATGGTGACGGCCTCCTCGGTGAGCACCGGACCGACTCCTCTCTGCGTTCTGGCACTGATATAAAACTTGTAGCGTGTGCTGTGAGGGAGGTTGTGCAGCGTGAAGCTGCTCTGATTGGACGGCAGATCCAGCTCCTCCAGCAGACCCAAATCATGTTTGCTGTCGACTGGAGGCGGGACAGGAGTGGAAGGGGGCGGGGTCACGTTATTTTACCCAATCATAAGCTATGCTTACAGACCATTTGTTTTGTTTCAAACTGACTCGAGCAACATGAACAAGAACAAACACTCAAATATACACGTACGACACAGAACCACGTTTAAAAAAGCAGAGATTCTGGAAACTTCATTTTTGTAAACTTTAAAGCATAAAGGCACATTCACATTAAAAACAATAACGATGAGGTTTTAACTCTATGTGAATACTTCACCACTAATGATGTATAACAGAGCAACCATATCACTGCACTGCAAAAAATGCTTTTCTAGCTTAGACTTTTTGTCTTGTTTCCAGCCAAAATATCTAGAAATTCTTAAATCAAGAAAAAAATATTGTCTCGTTTTCAGAAAAAACATGTTACAATTAAGTGAGTTTTTGCTTGAAACAAGCAAAATAATCTGCCAATGGGGTAAGCAAAATAATCTTGTTTTCTGTTTGAAATAAGATTATTTAGCTTACCCCATTGGCAGATTATTTTGCTTGTTCCAAGCAAAAACTCACTTAATTTTAACTTGTTTTTTCTGAAAACAAGACAATAATATTTACTTGTCTAGAAAATCCTCCTTGATTTAAGAGTTTTTAGATATTTTGGCAAGAAATAAGACAAAAAGTCTAAGCAAGAAAAGCATTTTTTGCAGTGTGGAATCGCATTCAGAACAATTATTTTAACGAAATGTCTATTTACACTAAGTCCAAATGGCCCACCTTGTTGGCAGAGGCTATTTACACTAACTGCTCCCACTAACATATGATTGGGATAGTCAACAATAAAAAAGACACTTGTTTCACATTAGTTTCAGAGGCGTAGATGGTAAGGCGCGTGCTTTTTGACCAGAGTTCGAATCTCATATGGCATCAGAAAGACATTTATTTTCAATAAAAATGAAGGAAATAATAAAAAAGTTGCAAATAAAAATATCGGGTAGGTGTAGGGAGGGCTTTATTGATCCAATAAGGTCGCATCCATTTAAAAATTTCAATTAAAACTATAATTTACACTCAATACGATATCATTGCATACTGTTTTATAATGTACTACAACACTGAGGTGCAGATAATTGCCACTATTTGCAATAAGTAGTATAAATAGCAGAAAATCTTGCTATTTGCACTTAAATTGTATATATCGCAAAACAATATGCGATTTGCACTTATTTTGTTGCCTTATTTTAATCCAAACTGATGCAGTGTTTAACTTTGTCAATTCCTTAGACAACCATGTCTACTATTTTCAGAAAAAATAATGCAACTCTTAAAAAAGTTTATACTAAAACTGTTTAAACTCAAAACATGAATTAAACTTTGATATAGATACATGTTGTGATGCTGCATAAGCTTGTGAAACACTAAAATCACTTGACTATTAAAAAGCTCAACAAGACGTTTCGGTGTCTATCCAAACACCTTCAATAGTTGTAAAAACAGGAACATTTGCTTGTGCGTCTTTCTTATTGTCGGGCAGTGTAGTTACGGTGCCTGGTGTGAACGGGTCTTAAAGCAGTTAACCGCAGTGACGCTGCACAGGTTTTCTCACCGGTCTGATATTTGAAGGTGTATCCGGACAGACGGCCGTTCCTCTCGTGAGGTGGACCCCATTCCAGCGTCAGAGAGTCCAGATCTAAAGCAGAAACCTTGAAGAAGGACGGTGCGCCTGGAACTGGAACACAAGCACACAGCATCCGTGTTAAAGGATAGTAGCACCTGTAACAGTCCGGTTTTAAATACTTTATCCAATGGTATATGATTATAACAAATACATAGATTCAAACAAAGCTAACAATAAATGACGCATATTTTAAACACAATATTGTCAACTGTTTTGTTCAAAACAATGCAGTCAACACAGTGGTGTTTTGTTCTTGAATGAAACCGTAAACAGCTGAATCAGCTGTTTGAAGGAATCGATTGAATCAATGACTCACTCATTAAGACAGTGATTGTTGGTTTTAGTTCCATATGTCACAATTTTATTTTCTATATTGAATATACTGTATTTTGTATTTAGAACATTAGGTAACACTTTAGAATAGGGAACACTTATTTCTACTAACTACGACTTCTCTCTTAATAAACTCCTAATTTGCTGCTTATTTATAGTTATAGTTGTTAAGTTTAGGATTAGGGATGTAGAATAAGGCATTAATATGTGCTTAATTACTACTAATAAATGGCTAATATTATTTTAATATTAGTGCTGTCAAGCTATTAATCGCATCCAGAATAAACGTTTTAGTTTACATCATATATGTATGTATGCTGTTTACATGTATTATGTATATATAAGTACACACACATGTAAGTATATATGTCAGAATTTTTTTTATATATTTGTTTTTTTAGAATATAATTTTTTGAATATAAATATAAACTTAAATATTTTCAAAATATATACACATGGATGTTTGTGCATTTATATATGCATAATAAATATACACAGAACACTCACATATATTATGCAAAAAAAACATTTATTTTGTATGCGATTAATCACGTTTCACATTAATCGTTTGACAGCACTAATTAATATGCATGCTAATTAGCAACTAGTTAAGATACCCTAAAATAAAGTGTTACCGGACATGATTTATACCGTTGTAAAGACCCTTCGGATGCAGATTCTGTGCTGCCCCTGGAGTGCAAAGATGGGTTTTGTCTGATTTGACTTGATTGGTAACAGCCCTTTAATGCCTTATTCTTATTACATGCATTAAACAAAAATTTTAATGGGAATGCATGGGGACACGTGCATTTATAAAGGTCAAAGTGCCTCAAGAAGTGTTATCAGCCCTTAATGGAAAAGTAAAGTTTTGATCGTGTCCTCTGTAGGGTGCTGTAGAAATGCTGATGCTCCTCTTACCGCCCTCGGGAGTCTCGAAGCGTTGCGGGATGCTGGCAGGACCTTCTCCTCGGCCGTTGAAGGCCGTCACATGCAGGCTGTAGACGCTGTAGGGCAGCAGGTCGGGCAGTTTCCCGCTGGTTTTGTTGGGGTTGAAGATCTCAGTCCTCTGTTTGCCGTGATGAGAGTTGTGTCGGTGTAAACTGCGCTCACGATGGTAATGCACCTGCACACGGACAACAGTGCAACCCCCGTTAAAGGCTTTCTACCATCCACCTACTCTCCATATCCTTCCAGCATGCATTAGTCTGAGCGTTATGAATACTGAGATGATTTTAAGGTTTTTATTTGTCTCTTAAAGAGTGTGTCATTAGACTTAATTGTATGCATTTTATTTTTATGTAAATCTTGTATATGTGATTGTGAATTACAACTTTATCGCAAAAATCACGATCACGATTATATTGGTCAATACGGAGATGATTATTCTATGATTTTGGATAAAAACTATTTCATGATTGTTAAATGATGATTATTCAATGACTTTGGATAAAAACTACTTTTTAATAGTGGATCAGGGTTATTATAGCTAAATAAAACTAAAACTAAAAACACAATTTAATTACTTGAAATAAAATAAACATGAACTGAAATGAAATTAAATATAAAAAAGAAACAAGTTTTATTTCAGCTAGTTGTCAAGGTAACATTTCACATTTTTGTTTAGCTTAAGTTACAGTAGAAAAATAACAAAAAATAAATTAACTTAAAATAAAATGTCATAAAAAATAAATAGACATAAAAACACACAAAAACGAATAAAAATTACCAAGATACTACAACTTTAAACAGAAGATATAATAAATAAATAGTTTATAAATTATTTAGTTAAATATTAATTAAATCTATAATAGATATAGAATTCAACTGAAAACAAACAAAACATTTATTAAAAATAAATTTAATTAGATAAATGAATAATAATTTGAGAATTGAGAAACAGAATGTGGTTCAATAATCATTTTACTTTGATTTTCTTGTTGTAATAATTACGTTTAGAAATAACCTCTGATTAATCATGAGTATCTGCGATAAATCGTGAGTATTCGCGATAAATCGTGAGTATCCGCGATTGACCGTGAGTAACCGCGATTAACTGTGAGTATCTGCAATAAATCGTGAGTAACCACGATTAACTGTGAGTATCTGCTATACAAATCAAATCAAATCAAATCACTTTTATTGTCACATCACCACAGCACAAGTGCCTTGGTGAGTGAAATTCTTAAGAGCGTGCTCCAGACAGTGCAAAAAAAAAAAAAAACATTTTACATATGGACAGTACATATTTACAGACTGTACAGAAGACAATGTGCAAAATACACATACATATACTCAGTACACAGTGTACTATAAAGACATACTTAGTTATCAACTACACATTATACACCGTATGTACACATCTACATTATGTACACTATCTATACATTATGTAGTCTATCAGTAATAATTTGTCTCTTTGTGAAGGTGCAACAGATTATAAATTAACAGCAGATTGGTTGAGCAGCAGATAGTTGTGCAAAGGTGCAACAGATTATGCATATGCAGTGTCGTATGTGCATTGTATTTCCAGTGAGCAGATAGGTTGTGTTAGTGCAGTGTGTGCGTGTAGTCAGTTGAACTGTGTTAAAGTGCAGTGCATGGCATGTTGTGTGAGTGGGAGTGTGATGTGGGTGAGTTATTTCTGACTGTTCATTAGCCTGATAGCCTGGGGAAAAAAGCTGTCCCTCAGTCGGCTAGTGCGGGATCGGATGCTGCGGAGACGTCTCCCTGAGGGCAACAGAGAGAGCAGACTGTGGAACCTGGAGTCTTTGATAATCCTCCGGGCTTTCCTTGTACACCGCCTGGTGTAGATATCCTGGAGGGAGGGAAGCTCACCTCCAACAATGTGGCGGGCAGTTCGCACGACTCTTTGCAGAGACCTGCGGTGCCAGCGGTGCTCCAAACCAGGCGGTGATACAGCCGTATGCTCTCCACAGTGCAGGTGTAGAAGGTGAGGATCTGGGGCTCGTTCCAAACTTCCTCAGCCGTCTCAGGAAGAAGAGACGCTGATGTGCCTTCCGCACTGCATCTGTGTGAGCAGACCATGAAAACACATGAGATCCTCGGTGATGTGAACAGCAGCTGCTCACCCCGCTCCACAGGTGTCTTGTCGATGGTGATGGGTGTGTGTTCTCTGCTCTGTCTCCTGTAATCCACCACCAGCTCCTTGGTCTTGTCGATGTTGAGTGAGAGGTGGTTCTCCTGACACCATTTAGTCAGGGTACTCACCTCCTCTCTGTAGGCCGTCTCATCGTTGTCGGTGATCAGGCCTATCACCGTTGTGTCATCAGCAAATTTGACGATGACATTGGAGCTGTGTGCTGCTGTACAGTCGTGTCAGAGTTCGTCAGAGTTCGTCAGAGTTTCCGGATTTAAAGGCAGATGTCCGCGCTGACAAGGCTGATCGAACATCGCTGTTAATCCACGGTTTTTGGTTGGGGTAGATACGGATTGTTTTGGTCGGAACTACATCATCTATACACTTCCTGATGAAACACGTGACCGTATCTGAATACGCCTCTATGTCGTCATCAGACGCTGCCCGGAACATGTCCCAGTCCACGTGATCAAAACAGTACTGTAGTATAGCCTCCGATTGGTCCGACCAGCATTGGACTGTCCTGAGGGCGGGTGTTTCATGCTTCAGTTTCTGCCTATAAGCAGGCAGGAGCAGAACGGAAGAGTGATCCGATTTGCCGAAAGGTGGGCGGGGGAGGGACTTGTATGCGTCCCGGAAGGGGGAGTAACAATGGTCGAGTGTATCTCCACGTGTTGATGGTGACGTGTTGAAAGTATTTTCCCACACAGGAGCTATTGTCCGGGGGATCTGAAGTTGGCTTTATTAAAGTCCCCCGTGATAATAAAAGCTGCATCTGGGTGCGTGGTTTCCTGCTCACTTATATTCCTGTACAGTTCCTTGAGTGCCTGGTCTGTGTTGGCTTGAGGAGGAATGTAAACAGCCGTGATTATGATCACTGTAAATTCCCTCGGTAGCCAGAATGGTCGACACAGAAGCGTATGAAATTCCAGATCAGGGGAGCAGAAGGATTTAATAGAGTGTATGTTCCTTTCATCACACCACAAGTTGTTAATATAGAAACAAACACCTCCACCTCTGCTTTTCCCTGTGAGCTCCTTTGTTCTATCCGAGCGGTGCACGGAGAAGCCCGTGAGCTCGATGGCTGAGTCTGGAACCATAGCAGACATCCAGGTTTCTGTGAGGCAAATAACGCAGCAGTCCCTTGTTTCTCGTTGGTATGAGATGCGCGCCCGCAATTCACAGAGTTTGTTATCCAGTGACTGAACGTTGGCCAGTAAAATGGTTGGAAGAGGATGTCGGAGAGCACGGCGTCTCAGTCTGACGAGAACCGCGAGTATCCGCGATTAACCGTGAGTATCCGCGATTAACCGTGAGTATCCGCGACTAACCGTGAGTATCACGATTAACCGTGAGTATCCGCGATTGATCGTGAGTATTCGCGGCTAACCGTGAGTATCCGTGATTAACCGTGAGTATCCGCGACTAACCGTGAGTATCCGCGATTGACCGTGAGTATCCACGATTGACCGTGAGTATCCGGCGATTGACCGTGAGTATCCGCGATTACCCATGAGTACGCGCGGCTAATCGTGAGTATCCGCGATTAACCGTGAGTATCCGCGATTAACCGTGAGTACATGCGATAAAACGTGAGTTTCCGCGATTAATCGTGAGTATCCACAATAAATCGTGAGTATCTGAATTTGAGTATCAGCAGGTCGCATGACGAGAAGAGAGACGTACCTTATATCCCTGCAGTCGCCCGCGCACAGATTCGGACGAAACGGGGCTCCAGCGCACCTCGGCCAGCGTGCTGTTCAGCACCAGGACCCGCACATCACTTGGAGCTGCCGACGGAACTGCACAGATGCATTCTGGGATTAGCAGCGTTTCGCTAGACAAGCGTATAAAGGCATGTGAACCGCTGAAAGCATCACTCACAGTCCTCTCCGGAGTATCCGATCATAGCGCTGGGTTTGGGTCCAGGACCGTAATCGTTCACCGCCTGAACCAACACCTCGTACGGCACAAACGTGGGCGTCCCCGACACAACGAACTTAGAGACGTTAGCCACACTGACCGACGTCCAGTCCTTCTCCATGTCCTGCTGACGCCACATGACCTTATACTGCAGGCCGGGACCGTTTACCTGCAGAGGCGTCAGCGGCTACCCAACACAAACACAAACATGTTTACATGCATCCAACAGCATGGCTTCTACACACATGAACATCATCTCCACAGAGCCATTCATTTGAGAAAACTATCATCAGATACACAGAAACTGGTTTAACACAAATAAATTATGTACTTCTGAAATTAATAAAAAGAATACAATAATTACAATTTCAATTTTTTTCAGGAATGTCACATAATTTTCCTCCATGTTTTAATTTTGAATGTAAACCATAACAAAAATATGATTTATGATATTATAACATATGATAACATGATATATGATATGATAAATATGATAACAAAAAATGAATCGCTACATGTATATTTTATTACATTTTAAAAGATTAAATTAATTCTTAATGTTTTATGCATTTCATTTGATTATCGCTGTTTTTGTTCATTTTTGTATTGTATTGTTAATGTTTTATGAATTCAATTGATTAGACATTATTTTTGATTATTAAAATTGTATTAAACTATTAAAATTTAAATAGGACGTGTGGGATTTGGGATTTATATTAAAGTTATTTTTACGGGAAAAAAAGGAATTTGGGGAAAAAATAAAACAGATTTTATAGGGCCCTAATATATTTGTTTTTAAACTATTGATAAATCACTATTAATTCACTATTAATAAAGTTAAATCATAATTTCAATAATAATAATAATTAATTTCACCAAAATGTATTTAAACAAAAACTGAATTTAGGAAATATAAGAGCACATTCATAGGGCTCTAATGAGCATCATTGGTTAACATAATTTATATCATCATATGATGTGTTTATTAATAATCAGCGTCTCACCTTCCACGTGATGACCAGATTATTGTGTTCGGTGCCATGACCTTTGACCTCAGTGGGGTTCTCGTCAGGAGCTGTAGGCATTAGAGACACATTAGAGGCGAGCAGATGTGTGTGAACGCTAGTGTAAGCATGAACACAGGTGTGCCGTACCAGCGGGGCTGGTCCTGTACTGGCGCGAGGGCATGCTGGGACGGCTGAAGCCCACGTCATTGAGTCCCAGCACTCTGAAGCTGTAGTGGACGTACGGAGAGAGCTTCAGGTGAGCCGTGGTCTTGGTCCCAGGAACCTCAGTCAGATTGTGCCAGACGCCGTTCTGGTGGAGTGCGTCCTCATACTGGATCAGGAACTCTGACGCGGCAAGAACACAAGGTCATTCAGAAAGCATCCTTACACCCAACAGACATATCAAGATCTTTAGAAGTGAGTCGTACTCTTGATAGGGCTGTTGTGTTCATCTCCAGGTGTCCAGGTGAGCTGAACGCTTCTCGCTCCCGGATCCGTCAACTCCAGATCGGTCGGCGCTCCCGGCTGCTCTGTAGAGTTAAATACCACTAATAAATAATAATATAGTAATACATCTTATTTATATATTGCCTTTGAATACCCAAGGACACTTAACATAATACAAATTATGTAGTTATATAATCAAGACAACACTGTGAAAAGGCAGTCAGATAGTGATCATATAACATACATGAATGAAAACCGAAAATAAACAATCAATAAAACATATAGTGAATTTAGTTCAATCTTAAAGGTCTGGAGTGGGGAGACAGCACAGAGGTTTTCAGTCAGCTTATTTCAAAGCTTAGGAGCTGAAATACTGACCACTCTCCCAACATCTTGGATATTTCAAACTAATTATCAGAACTGGATCTAAGAGTGCAGGCAGGAATGTAAGGGTGTATTAATTATGTAAGATATGAAGGTCATAAATAGCAGGCTTTAAAACTAGGACAATAAAGAATAGGAGCCAGTGCGGTGCTGAAGGATGGGAGTGATGTCTTTTTCAATGTAAGGGCATGAGCAGCAAAGTTTTGAACTAGTTGAAAGCCATTAAGGGCTTTAGTGGGTTGGCACCAAAACAAAGAGTTACTGTACATTAGTGCATTAGCATGGATAACAGTTTCGGCATCTTTGTGATTTTGCAAAGGTCATATACTAACAATTAAGCGAAAGTAGAAAAACAAGATTGAACAAATTGGCAGATGTGAAGTACAAAGCATAATTTGGAATCAAATAATACCCCAAGATTACACACAATGGGTGAATAATTTACTGTAACTCCATCATTATGTGAATGAAGATGTCATTTATAAGGGATAAGGGATTTAGGGCCTACTAAAAGGATTTCCGTTTTCAGTTTTAAGAAGTTTTCAGCATCCACGGTTTGAGATCTCATAGGAAGAAAGTGATGGAAATGGGAGGAAAAACAGAATTGGGCTGTACAGGACGATAGATGAGTTGACTAATTAAAAGCGCAAATTAAAGTGCATTATGCATGCAAACTCATGTGGAAATCAACAGAACGATTCCAAAGCCAAATCAGAAGACAGATCAATGTGATCACACAACAGCATGCTCCATGAACCTCACCACACACAAGTCCAGGGCATTATGGGATGTGCGGTGTGTTTACCGTAGATCACTGTGGGAGTGGGCGGGGCCTCTGAGTGGGAGGGGTTAGAGGAGTGAGGAAGAGGTGAGTTAATTTACAGACAATTACACACTTCTAGCTAAAAGTAATTCTAAAATGCACTATTCTGTCGATGTTTATTTGCTTTTAATTATTTGTTAAAAAATGATATATAGTTTTTATATTTTAGTTATTGATTTCAATCAACTGCTTGTTATTTAAATCATTGTTTTTATTATTTTATTCAATCAATTGTTATTTATTTAGATATTTAATATTTAATCTAGACATTTAATCTTGTTTTAGTTGGATTTTCTGTTAATATTTAAAAACTATTTTTTTTATTGATTTTAAATTAACTGTTATCTATTTATCATTCATAAAAATATCTATGTTTTTAAACAAATTTAGATTTTTTATTTTTTTTAATTTTTATTATACTTTTGTATTTATCTCCTTGTTTTTGGTTTTGTATTTTAATTCATTTAGATTTACTTATTTAAATAATTGTATATGTATTTAAATACATTTTATTTATCTATTTGGTCAGCTTAATCTTATTATTATATTATAATGTTGTTGGCTTTTCTGTCAATAAATCCATCGTATCTGAGTGACCCAGAGAGGGACTGGATCTAGTCACACAAACACTCACCGACCACCGTGAGCTGAGCGCTGGCCGAGTCCTGGTCCAGTGTGGTGTTCACGATACATGTGTACGTCCCCGCGTCACTCTCTGAGACGTCAGTGATGGTCAGCCCGTCCGAGTCCACTCTAAACCTGTAATCAGACACCAAACCCTCAGACCGGCTCCTCACAGTACATTAGGACCGAGAGACTCTAAAGCCTGCACACCTGTCGATGTTTCTCATCATTTCTACTTGAACTGTCTAAAAGTGTTTGAAAGACAAATATGAAACATTTCATACCAGATGGCTTTAACCCTTGTGTGGTCCGGGTTAATTTGACTTGATACTTGTGTTGTCAGAAACACTGTATGTTTTTCTTGAAATATTGAAATGACATTTTGACTCATAACACACCAGCAAAGTTTTGACAATATCACATGTTGTGAATGCGTGTGTGCAATATATAATATGATTATAACTTGCTTATTTCATGGTTAAATGATGCAAATGCAGAAAAAAACATCTAAATTACGTGGTTAATCGCGATTAATCGTTTTACAGCACTAATCTAAACAAATAAAATTATGGAATAGAATAAATAATAATGTGTGAGAAGTATTCATGCTTTTACCACTTTTACTTCTCATAGTGTAATTGTTGGTGGATTACATTGATCAGTAATCGTCACTCGGATAATAAACGACTGCGCCTGGATTCTGAACCCAATACACGCGTGACGCATGCTGAGATGTGCTGAGAGGTGAAAACATGATTAGATTATGATCCCAAACCTCTCATCATCAGGAAGCTCTCCGCCGTCCTTCAGCCAGGTCACGGTGGGCACGAGGGACGGGTCGTGCTTGGCTTTACACTCGAACACCACATCCCGGTTCCTCTGGACCACCCGGTACTCCGGCGGCCTCAGGATCCTCGTGGGCTCTGAAGAGAGAGACGCAAACCTCAGCACATTCTCATGCAGTCAAACCCTGATAACGTCACACAAGCAGCGTTTCCATCCGTCATCAGGTCTGATGATCCACCTAATGCTCTTAATACAGCACACATCCTCTTCAGAGATGCACTTAAGAGCCGTTTGAAGAGTGAAAAACATGCAAGCTAAGGCCTGGAGCCTCTAAACACGATGCATGATGGGATACTGGAGCCATTAAGAGCAATATCCATGTCTGTTTAATATAAAAGTGCAGCACGAGCAAAGAATACTTTCTCCTATTAAGACAGAACTATTTAGACAAGAGGATTTCAATCTTTGCAGCGGAGCTAGAAATATAATCATCCCCAACCTAAAGTTCAAAACACAGCTATATATTATATATATTATGCTGTGGAAAAAATTATTTGTAAAACGTTATTTGAAAAATTATTTTATATTGTTACATTATTTATTTCTTTGTTTATTTTCATGTTACATCATTTTTTATTTATAGCATCATTACTTATATAATCTTTAATAATTTATTTAAATCATCAATAAATATGTATTCATATAAATCAGTTTATTATTTATTTAAATAATATATTATAATATATTAGGTTAAAACATTGTTTTAAAAATATGTATTATTTTTATAATTTATTTAAATATTTATTTTAGTTACTTTAATAATATTTTATAATGTATTTGGTCAAAACATTGTTTTAAAAATATTTATTATTTGTATAATTTATTTAAATATTTATTTTAGTTACTTTAATAATATTTTATAATGTATTCGGTTAAAACACTGTTTTAAAAATATTTATTATTTGTATATTTTTTTTTATATTTGTTTTACGTAGTTTAATAATATTTTATCATTTATTTATATAAATCACTATTTTTAAATATTCATTTATTTTAATCCATTATATGATTTATAATTTTTTTATATTTAGTTATTTATTAAATTCATTTTTTTTTATAATTTTTTTATATAAATCGGTTTGAATTGTATTATTATTATTTTAGATGTAGTTATTATTATGATTATATGATTCGCTATAGTTTGAAAAGGCCTGGTCTGCATGACTGAACAGTGCTGATCTCTCACCTTTGACCTCCAGGTAGACGTGGTTCTCAGAGATGCCGAGGTTGTTCCTGGCCACGCAGGTGTATTTCCCACTGTTTATGGGTTGAGACGTGTGGATCTCCAGCGCTCCGTTCTCATGGAAGACATACGCGTTTCCCTCCAACATGCTGGAGCGGCTGTCCTTAAACCTGGTGAACACAATCCCATCATGCACTGAGGTTTATATACTGTATGGACTGACCGATACACAATCACAGCTAAAGTAAATCATGAGAGACGGCCCACAATGCACTGCAGCTCTCTAATGAAGGCTGATTACAACTAAACAGTCTCACACACACACTCTCTCTCTCTCTCTCTCTCTCTCTCTCTCACACTCACACACACACACACACACACACACACACACCATGTGATGGTGGGGACGGGCGAGCCGAACGTCACACACTCCAGCAGCGCGGGTTTGTTCATAATGACCTGATAGACTATATTAGGCAGCGTCAGGACTCTGGGCGGCTCCGCTGGAACACAAACAACCTCACATCATCATCACTTACACTTTACTTTATATATGTGACCCTGGAGCACAAAACCAGTCTTAACGATCAATTTTCTGAAATTTAGATTTATGCATCATCTGAAAGCTGAATAAATAATCTTTTCATTGATGCATGGTTTGTTATAATCGGACAATATTTGAAAATCTGGAATCTGAGGGTGCAAAAAAATCTAAATATTGAGAAAATCATCTTTAAAGTTGTTCAAATTAAGTTCTTAGCAATGCATATTACTAATCAATAATTAAGTTTTGATATATTTACGGTACAAAATATCTTCATGGAACATGATCTTAATATCTAATGATATTTGGCATAAAATTAAAATTTATAATTTTGAACCACACAATGTATTGTTGGCTATTGCTACAAAGATAGCTGTGCTGCTTATGACTGCTTTTGTGCTCCAGGGTCCCATATAATATTTTATCAATATTTTAGGACAGTAAAATCATGATTTTTTCAGATGTGACGTTTCAGTGCTTTGTTGTCATGAAAATAACGTCAGAATGCAGCAAACCTTAACAGTTACAAACATTTCAGGCTTTATTTCTAATACAAAGTCATTTTTTTGGGATGAAGCATGATTGAACAGACGTGTTTATTGTTTCTTATTTTCTCACCCAGTACGTTGACGAATGCGTTGGACAGCAAGTATCCGTATTGGTTGGAGGCGTTACACTGGTAAACGGCGCTGGAGTCCGTCTGAACCTCTGAGAATATGAGTGTGTCTCCTTCCACTTTCCTGCTGGAGTCTTTAGGAGCGTCTGTCACAAACAACACAGTGTCACGCACACACACACACACACACACACACACACACACACACACACACACACACACACACACACACACACACACAGAGCGCTGAAGCTACACACTCACACACACACACACACACACACACACACACACACACACACACACACACACACACACACACACACACACACCACACACACACACACACACACCCACACACACACACACACACTGAAGCTACACACACACACACACACACACACACACAGAGCGCTGAAGCACACTCTCACACACACACACACACACACACACACACACACACACACACACACACACACACACACACACACACTGAATCTACTCACTCACACACACACACACACACACACACACACACACACACACACACACACACACACACACACACACACACACACACACACACACACACACACACAGCGCTGAAGCTACTCACTCACACACACACACACACACACACACACACACACACACACACACACACACACACACACACACACACACACACACACACACACACACACGCACAAAGCACTGAAGCTACTCACGCACACACACACACACACACACACACACACACACACACACACACACACACACACACACACACACACACACACACACACACACACACACACACACACACACACACACACACACACACACACACACACACACACACACACACACACACACACACACACACACACACACACACACACACACACACACACGCGCGCACACACACACACACTGTCACTGACCCTCGATGGGCAGGCCGTTCACCAGCCACTGGATGCTGGGTTTGGGGTGTCCGGCGGCCCGGCACGTGATGCTGCCCATCTCCTTCGGAGCCAGAACCAGGTTCCTGGGAGCGCTGATCCAGTACGGAGCCGCTGCCAATCAACACAACAGGCTTTAGTGCTGAAGTCACATGAACATTACGCATGATCATCTATAAAAGAAACCCTGGACTGGTTTGTTCATTTAAGAAATTAAAATATTGGTACCTTTTGTTCATTTGAACATTTCGTTCAGTTTTGCTAAATCAAGATATTTAAATATCGGTCAGTTTCATTCTATTAAGGTATTTAAATATTGTTTACTTTTATGTTTCTACTAAGAAAAGAAACTTTGGTCAGTATCGTTCAAGTAAGTGATTTAAAATATCAGTCTGTTTTGTTAAATAAAGATATTTAAATATCGGTTGGCTTTCTTTTATTAAATATAACAATATCAGTCATTTTTGTTACATTTAGATATTTAAATATCGGTTAGCTTTCTCTCATTAAATATTTAAATATCAGTAATTTTTGTTACGTTTAGATATTTAAATATCGGTTGGCTTTCTATTATAAAACATTTAAATATCAGTCATTTTTGTTACATTTAGATATTTAAATATCGGTTGGCTTTCTTTTATTAAATATTTAAATATCAGTCATTTTTATTACATTAAGATATTCAAATATTGGTTAGTTTTGTTCTTTTATTAAATATTTAAATATCAGTCATTTTTATTACATTAAGATATTCAAATATTGGTTAGTTTTGTTCTTTTAAGAAATATAAATGTTGGTTAATTTTATTTTTTAAGGTATATAAATGTAGCTTATTTTTGTTTCTACTAAGAGAAGAAAAATTTGGTCAGTATCATTTGATAAAGAGATTTCAAATATTAGTCCATTTTGTTAAATTAAGATATCGGTTTATTAATTATCGGTTGGCTTTCTATTATTAAATATTTAAATATCAGTATTTTTTGTTAAATTAAGATATTTAAATATGTTTTATTCTATTGTGAGATTAAAATATTGTTTGGTTTTGTTCTATTAAATTTTTTTAAATATCGGTTGTTTTATTATTTTAAGGTATTTAAATATAAGTCTGTTTTGTTAAATTAAGATACTTAAATATCAGTCTTGCTAAATTATTTAAATACTGACCAGTATTGTTTTATTGAGAGATTAAATATCAATCCCTTTTGTTAAATTAAGATTAAGGATCATTAAATATCGGTTCGTTTTCTGCTATTAAATATTCAAATGAAGGTCAGTTTTGTTATTCTTAAAAAGTATTAATAGAAATATGATATAATATGAAAAATGAGTGTTCACAATTAAATTAAAAGGAATTAAGAAGTTGGTTTTGAGAGCAAGAGTAAACAATTCTCAGAGAGCATCAATATAGATATGATTGGTTGTCTTCAGTGAAAAAAGTGAGTTTAACATCCTCTAAATGTAAGCAGGACTGTAAGCGATGATGTTGAGCTTTAATGTGAATCAGGACTGTCTGTGGAGCGTGTTGGACTGTGTGTTCACCGTTAACCGTGACTCTGATGGTGTGGTGAACAGAGCCCAGCCGGTTCTTGGCGAAGCAGCGATATTCTCCAGCATCCGCCTCGGACACATCCATGATCCGCAGAGTCTTATCGAAGTTCAGGAAGGATGCTCGTCCGCTGGGAATCTCACCATTGCGTTTAACCCATGAGACCGCAGGAGTGGGACTGAACGGGAATATGAGGCACATATTTGTTTTACACCCTGTTTTATCCGAAGCAGACAAAGATGCAGTGCATTTCAGCAGTTCATGCATGCCCTGCGAATCAAACTCATGTGCCACTATGTGCAAACTAAAAATCATATTTCACAATCATTTAAACCTAACAGATGAGAGGATCTGAACTCACAGGCCGTCAGCAATGCACTCCATCACTAGAACCTCTCCTCTCAGAACCAGTTTAGAGCTGATGGACTCGCTGGGAACCATGAAGACTGGCACTCGCTCTTCTGCGGGTTTATCTGAAACCAAACACTCTCAGTGAGATCCTGAGGCACGCACACACAAACACGCACATGCTCACACACACACACACGCACGCACGCACACATACACACACACACATGCTCACACACACACACACGCACACACACACACACACACACACACGCACGCATGCACACATACACACACACGCACGCATGCATACACACACACTCGCACACACACACACACACACACGCACGCACGCATACACACACACGCAGCATGCTCACACACACACACACACACACACGCACGCATGCACACATACACACACACGCAGGCATACACACACACACAACACACACACACACACACACACACACACACACACACACACACACACACACACACACACACACACACACACACACACACACACACACACACACACACACACACACACACACACACACACACACACACACTTACACACTAGAGTACACAGTAGTTTCTACTGTATTTAACAGCGCAGCATCACTATTTACTGCATTATGTTATATTTCATAATGACGGCAGCTGTGGATCAACATACAAATCTGTCAAATATTAGTCTTATAATGTATTCATTCATTAGTTGTAACATTAGTTTTGTCTTTTAACCATTATGTTATGGATTTTATTTTCATTACTCACATTGGAATAAAATTTACTGACTTTGCTCACACAGGGAATAACAACATCCGGCCAAAATTATTGTATATTTTTGTACTTTTTTTTTTGTTGATGTTTTCCTCAATTTTCTTTTTTTTTTATCAACCTATAAAAAATAGCTTATAAATTTCTTATTGTGTTACATTTTTGCCAAATATTAGATTGAATCGCTTTATCGGCATGTTTTCTTTCAATTAGCACAGGTTTTATATTTCTTTATGGAATTGACTGATCTCGGATCTCAGTTTTCGAGTAAATATTGCCCACATTATCCACAATTTTGATTAATTTTTTTTTGCTTGTTTGTTTGTTTTTTCACTCAAAAAACAGAGGTGCATGAGATCAGATCAATGACTCCTATGATCAACCAGTCCAAAAAGAAACCTGTGCAGATTGAAAGAAAAACGAGTTGACAAAAAGATTAAACCCAAGATTTACTGATGAGAGCAATTTTTGAAAAGCCAGACCAGAAACACCAAATTACAACAGCACAAGGGTTAACCACATTACTGTATATTACTGCCATACACGCTCAGCTTTGACTTGATGATCGAAACAATGAAACAAACCTGTCTGTGGAGCTGCAAATAAACGTGAATTAAAAAGAAAGACAACTAATCAGAAGAACTAACTGGAAAGCAACACAGGAATCAGGAAGATAAAGAGACAAACAGAGGTGATGATGAACAAACAGAGAGAGAGACAAACATCCCAAAGATTGATATAAGATCAGTGAGTTTCTAAAGCAGAAGATTTGATCGATTAGTCCAGGAATCCAGGGCTTTAATAAAAGACGGGTTTGTGTGTGAATGAGGGAGTACGTGTGAGGTTAGAGTACACCGGGTCACTAGGGGGCGCCATCACTCACCACTAAACAAATCAGTGTCATTGAAATAATCTGCCACTGTGTCATTGACTGAATCCACTGAAACACAACAAAACAACAACACGAATCAAAGACATGCAGATAGAAGTGTCTCTCGAGCATCATCTCCGCTCATTCAGACTCACTGTCGAGCACACGGACGCTGATGGGCTGCTTCTGCTGGATAGTCTGCGTGTGCGGGAAGCGGGCGTAGCAAATGTAGTCGCTCCTGGAGTCCTCCGGCTGGATGTTGGAGAAGTACAGGTCTCCGTTCAGAGCCTGAGATACACGCCGGCTCTGCGGCAGACGCTGGAAATCTGCGCAGACACAGAGAGACATGAGTGCGATCCAAAACATCTGATCCGGTTCTGTACGGTTATTCTGGTGCAACTTCACAAAATCAACAAGCTGCATGCCTTGCAAGACTTTTTTCAAAAACAAGTAGCAAAGAAGTCGGTAGGATAAGAAATAATTGAATGCTCAAGCTCAAAACGAAGAGAGGAGATGAATGAATGAATGAACGATGTATTTATATAGCACTTTATTGTGTATTGCTGCACACCTAAAGCACTTTACAATCATGTGTGTGTGTGTGTGTGTGTGTGTGTGTGTGTGGGGGGGGGGGGTCTCCTCAACCACCAGCAGTGTGCAGCATCCACTTAGATGATGTGAGTTCACACATACCGGTAGAAAACGTCTCACAAAAACACTTTAAGAGGCCAAAAGGTTGCTAGAAACAGTCACAGATTCACATTGTCATCAGCATCAGAAAGATTCATACCGTAATGCATCTAATAAAGTTGACGTATAGACTTAATGAAAGTGGTATTGCAGCAGTCAGAATTAATTACCTAGATGAATGTGAGTGTGGCAAAACATACCTGGCCAAATAGTTGACAGACTTTTTCTTGTTGCTAGAAACAGTCACAGATTCACATTGTCATCAGCATCAGAAACCTGATTCTATATATAGAAATATATACCGTAATGCATCTAATAAAGTTGACGTATAGACTTAAGTTTGGCCTCTCTGTTGAAAGCCTGGTATTGCAGCCGAGTGCAGAATTATGTTTATTACATGGTCTGTATTAATCTAAGCGCGGATGAATCTAATGTTTTGAGGTGAATGTGTGGCAGTCAGTGGATACTGTACTTAGTAATCACAGATTCTAGCCTACGTCTTGGAAATATGACCCAAATCATAATTTTCACCGTATATTGTCATCTGAACAAGTCTGCCACTTTTGTTCTGACCAACTGAGGAATAAAGCATTACCATAAATCAAGCTATCAATGGTGATTAAATCTCATATCACATCAAACCATGCAAATTATGATTATTGTAATACTTTATTCTCAAATTATTAATATTAACTACATCAGCATTGCGTGACAATGAGTGTATTAGCTGTATTTCTGTACAGTCTACTATCTAATTATCATACTACTCGAATTTCATATTAATAAATTATTTTAACCCGAAAAGCAAATTATGCTGGTTTTCATTAAAATACAAATCTTGTGTAATAAGGCTATCTGTAATCAGGTTTAAAACTGGAAAATAATAAAATGTAATTCACATGTGTTTCATAAACACATAATCCTTTCTGGATCACAATCCTCCATCTGAATTATACATTTAATAATTCCAGCTGCTGAGAGAAAAGGCCATAAACGATCTTTCGATATAATTACTAGACAGGAAAACGTCTTTATGTTTACAGACGTGACGTAATAACGCAGCAAATCTCCCGCGGAAACCTACCCGTATCACTCAGATTTTAAAACATTATTATTAGTTATAGTTATGAATCTGGATATAGTAAGAGATAGTTTTGAACACTGGCTGGTTATGCTCAAATATTGATTTCAGATCATTTTAACCAAACGTTACGGACTGCAGCTTTAAAACACACATGCATTAATAGCATACAAAAGTGTGTACACTCACATCCACGAGTAATACAAATATTATGCAAAAATATAAACAAAATGATTAGTTTAAATAGCATCAGATCTCTTCTTCCGTATTGTGGCGTGTCACGGATTGATGAAAAAGGGGCGGGACTTGGTTCTGTTAATCTGATTGGATGTTGAGATGTGGGGCGGGGCTTATGAGCACTTAATGATTGGAGAAGACCAGCAAGCATCACCAGAGGGAGACTGACACTGAAGATCCAGTTCAACATTACGAGATCAAAACATGTATATATGCTCACTCACATGCATGTAGAAAACTTTCTTTTGACTTACTGTTGTCCATCCAGAATATGATGGGCGGCGGGAGGCCGGCGGGGGGGCGGCAGTGCACAATTAAAGACTGTCCCTTCTCTGCAATCATTGGACTGACTCTCTCTTTAGACCACATGGGAGATCCTGCAGAAACAGGAATGATCACATGACTTGACGTACTTAAAGGGACAGTACACCCAAAAATGAGCATTCTCTGTTAATGTACTCACTCGCAGGCCATTCAGAATGAAGGGGAATGTTTTCCTCAGTAGAAGATTTTTAGCTGAAACCGTGGTCTTTGATTCATAAGATTCATCGTTACTTAAAAAAAACATATCAGGCAACACAAAATGAATACATGTGTTTCCTGATGATCTACTGAGGTCTTGTGAAGTCAAACAACTGGTCTGTGCAAGAAACTGAACATTATTTACAGCATTACTACAAACGTGAGTTTTGAAGATCTCTGATTCGATGAAACTGGTTAAACTAGTTCACCAACAAGAACTTGTGATGCGTTCGTGAACCAGACATCACTCGGATCATGTGTCTGAGGCTTTGGATTACAGTAATAATGTTGTAAATAATGTTCAGTTTCTTGCACAAACGGATCGCTTTGCTTCATAAGACCTCAATTTATCATAAAGAGCCATGGGGATTAATTCTGTGTTGCCTGATGTGCTTTTTTTCACTCTCAAAGTGACGGTAACCATTGACTTGCATTATATGTATCACCAAAGACCATGGTTTATGACTAAATCATATTTTACCATCATATCGCTTTTTAGTCACATTTAGTCATGCTGCATGATGGTTAAACTATAAAAAATTATATTTGTGATTACTGATCTACATCGTTGTCATTTCATCAGGATTTTTTACTCTTAAAGTGACGGTACCCATTGACTTGCATTATATGTATCACCAAAGACCAAGGTTTATGACTAAATCATATTTTATTATAATAAATATAGCTTTTTAGTCACATTTAGTCACGCTGCATGATGATTAAACTATTAAAAATTATATTTGTGATTACTGATCTACATTGTTGTCATTTCATCAGGATTCTTTTACCCTCAAAGTGCCGGCATTGCATTGACTTGCATTATATAAATCACCAAAGATCAAGTTTCAGCTAAAAAATCTTCTTTACTGTTCTCCTGAAGAAACAAAAAAAGTAAGCGAAATCTCAGATGTCTTGAGAGTGAGTAAGTTACCAGCAAATGTTCATTTTTGGGTGAACTATTCCTTTAAACTTAGGTTTTTCAACCCAGTGGTGAGTGGAAAGTGTTGAGGAGAGAGATCTAAACACTACGGGGATCCGTCTGCAGGATTGAGCCGCCGCATGCATCACAGTCAAACGCTGAGATTTACCTCCGAATATCAGATCTCTGAGGACGCGGAGAAGGTCTTACGACACAGAACAGTGAGAGATAAGACGGTTAAACAGAGGCAGATGAGACAGTGGAAGCTGAGATGTGACGGAGGTGACGTACTGGACTGGCGGATGAAGATGCTGTTGGAGACGGCAGTGCCCAGCTGGTTGTGAGCGGAGCACTGATAGACGCCCTCGTACGCCTCGGCCCTCTCTCCTCCGCTGATGTCCATCACCAGCGTCCCTGAGCGAGGCTTCATCAGGACTTTAGGGTCCTTATCGATGTCAAAATGCATCCCGTTCTTGGTCCACGAGAAGCTGAGGGCGAGGAGAACAGCACGTCGTGAATTCATTCTGTCAGATACTTAGTCAACCTTATTATGTTTTTTCAGTCGACTAAAGAGTGGACATTTTTAGTCTTGTTTAAATCAATAAAATATTTGGCTGATATACAACTATTTGAAAATCTGGGTGCAAAAAAATCTAAATATTGAGAAAATCATCTTTAAAGTTGTTCAAATTAAGTTCTTAGCAATGCATATTACTAATCAATAATTAAGTTTTGATATATTTACGGTAGGAAATATCTTCATGGATCATTATATCCTAATGATTTTTGTCATATAAGAAAAATTATAATTTTGACCCATACAATGTATATTGTTGGCTATTGCTACAAATATAGCTGTGCTGCTTATGACTGCTTTTGTGCTCCAGGGTCACATATTTATATGCATATATTATACATAAATTTAGCTTTTTAGTCACATTTAGTCATGCTGCATGATAATTATGATTATATTTGTGATCTACATTGTTGTCATTTCATCAGGATTATGGTGAATTAAGAGAGTGTGAACTCACAAGCATGGTCTAGTTTATTGATTTATTATATTTATCATATACATTATCACCATTTACATAACGACAAATAGTAAAACAAGAAGCTTATAAAACAAAAACTAATTATACCTAATGATTCCTAGTAAAAATGATATCTGGAAAGCTTAAAAAGTCTTTAATTAGTTTTTTGTTGATGGACATAAAGAGAGATTATGTAAAGTTTTTATTTTTAAAAACTATATTTCAGTCTCCTCTTTTTCATGTTAAAGCGATAGTTCACCCAAAAATGTTATTCTGTCATCATTTACTCCCCCTCATGTTGTTTCAAACCTGTATTAGTTTCTTCTGTTGAACACAAAAGAATGTTGACGGCAGCCATTGACTTCAATACAATTTTTTTTCCATACTATGAAAGTCAATGGCTGCCGTCAGCTGTTTGGTTGCCATTATTCTTTAAATAACTTGTTTTGTGTTCAACAGAAGAAAGAAACTCATACAGGTTTGGAGTAAATGAGGACCGAATGTGAATTTTGGGGTGAAATATCCCTTTAATAATAATAAACACAGCTGTGTTGTCCTTCGTCTCGTCTTAGTCGTGGAAACAACGGTTGATCGTAGTATTATGAATTAAATCATTAATGATTAGCTCAGACAGGTTTCTCACCTGGGATGCGGTTTGCCTTTGGCCTCGCAGTGGATGACGATGTTCTCGCGCGGATCTACGATGTAGTCCTTCGGTGACTGATGGGTGATTGTGGGGGGCTGCGGCACTGAGGGTCACATGACACAGTTACAGCCAATCAGAGAGACACACACACACACACACACACACACACACACACACACACACACACACACACACACACACACTCACGCACACACACACACACACACAACACGCACGCACGCACACACACACACACACACACACACACACACACACACACACACACACACACACACACACACACACACACACACACACACACACACACACACACACACACAATAACACCGCACATCAATCTACTGCAGCGCATGCACTCGTTTATGTCTATAAATCAATGCTTTATTAACAAGTCTGTCAAACATCCTCTACACAAGAACTGAAGCAGCAGTCGTGCTGTACAAACAGCATGCAAACACAGCAATAAAACCATATCATACTCAAAATAATGACAATAAAGCAAATAACAAGCTCAGTGCACAGCAAACATCCTTCAGGACAGCAGATGAAGAACTTACGCTCTTCCAGAAGTTTAGCTGAAGAAGCAAGAGAATCAGACGCGTGAGAGAGCGTCAGTACATCAGCATCATCACATCTCTCACACTGACGGTGTTCTGTACATTAACCCTGCCTGCGCTTTATCTGAGAACATATCATGCCCAGTGTGTGCAGACATGCTTTTAGCTATTTCACCAGTTCTGACAAATATCACAGAATGAAGAAATTGATGTTCAAACTATTTAAAAAATATTTCTAATAATAAGTGCCCCTATTATGGCTTTTTGAAACTGAGCTTTCATGCAGTGTGTAACAACACAGCTCTAAGTAAAGCAGAGTTTGACATTTTTATAAAGAGTTAATAAAGTTATCGTCTCTCAAAAGAAAGAGTCGACTCTGAATCATTGAAACGAGTTGTTTTTTTAAAACCAATCCCTGTTTTGACGTCAAAATGAAACATTAGCATATTGCTCGCCCACTTTTTGCCACTAGGTGGCGCTTTTTTAGCGTTTAAAATAGCGTTTTCCGTGGTAACGCTGAAATCGACCAATCAGCGCACATTAGCGTCACACAAAAATAAGGTTTGGAAAAATTAATCGTTGAGTGAATCATTTGGGAGTCGTTGAGAAAATAAGCTAAAAATATTATAAGAATATGAACGTGTTTTTTGACCTTGCATGCTGTTAACCTGTTGTTGGGGACTCCCAAAACCAAAATATGAATCTTTCATAACCCATAATAGGGGCCTTTTAATAAATATGTAAAATGAA
The DNA here is from genome assembly GCA_027422405.1 of Ptychobarbus kaznakovi. Classification (NCBI taxonomy): domain Eukaryota; kingdom Metazoa; phylum Chordata; class Actinopteri; order Cypriniformes; family Cyprinidae; genus Ptychobarbus; species Ptychobarbus kaznakovi. Next base: position 42,955,626 of record CM049796.1, on the reverse strand, counting down.
CATTTGTTTACCTTTAAATTAAACAGTGTCTCTATTTCTCTCTCACTCACACGAGTACATGATGAGCACAGATAAATAAACTTCATCCATCGACTGCTGAAATTTAAAATTTTATTATAGAATTAACTCTATAGATGTTTAGAAAAGCAAGCGCTCCAGTGTGTTTGAATCAGATATTGGGTACAGTAAACAACCCAAGAGTTTTTGGAGTGTAGGAAAATATAACTTAATTAATTTGTGTGTCAATTTGACATACATAAACAAATATTGACTGGCTCTAAACCTCTCTTTTCTTTATTCAAAACTGATCTAGACTAGTACATGAAACTATAAAGTTCTGTAAGAGTGAAAATTGCATCTCTATATTTATCCTATGTCCTGTTAAGGTGTAAATTCTGTATCTGTGTATACTTTCTCTTTGTTTTTTCAGTATTTTGTCTCTATAACTTACTGACTAAACAGTTTGATGTGTTTTACAAGGTAAAAATATGCACAATATGCACTTCAAATGATTCACGAACCCACTCTGAAGTCCTGATCTGAATCAAATGATTCACGAACCAACTCTGAAGTCCTGATCTGAATCAAATGATTCACGAACCCGCTCTGAAGTCCTGATCTGAATCAAATGATTCACGAACCCGCTCTGAAGTTCTGATCTGAATCAGAATGATTCACGAACCCGCTTCAAAGTTCAGATCTGAATCAGAATGATTCACGAACCCGCTTCAAAGTTCAGATCTGAATCAGAATGATTCACGAACCCGCTTCAAAGTTCAGATCTGAATCAAATGATTCACGAACCCACTCTGAAGTCCTGATCTGAATCATTCACGAACCCACTGAAGTTCTGATCTGAATCAAATGATTCACCCGCTCTGAAGTTTTGATCTGAATCAAATGATTCACGAACCCACTCCGAAGTCTTGATCTGAATCAAATGATTCACGAACCCGCTCTGAAGTCTTGATCTGAATCAAATGATTCACGAACCCGCTCCGAAGTCTTGATCTGAATCAAATGATTCACGAACCCTTCGAAGTCTTGATCTGAACAAATGATTCCGAACTGAAGTCCTGATCTGAATCAAATGATTCACGAACCCACTCTGAAGTTCTGATCTGAATCAAATGATTCACGAACCCACTCCGAAGTCTCAGTCTGAATCAAATGATTCACGAACCCACTCCGAAGTCTCAGTCTGAATCAAATGATTCACGAACCCACTCCGAAGTCTCAGTCTGAATCAAATGATTCACGAACCCACTCCGAAGTCCCAATCTGAATCAAATGATTCACAAACCCACTCTGAAGTTCTGATCTGAATCAAATGATTCACGAACCCGCTCTGAAGTTCTGATCTGAATCAAATGATTCACGAACCCGCTCTGAAGTTCTGATCTGAATCAAATGATTCACGAACCCGCTCTGAAGTTCTGATCTGAATCAAATGATTCACGAACCCACTCTGAAGTTCTGATCAGAATCAAATGATTCACGAACCCACTCTGAAGTTCTGATCTGAATCAAATGATTCACAAACCCACTCTGAAGTTCTGATCAGAATCAAATGATTCACGAACCCACTCTGAAGTTCTGATCTGAATCAAATGATTCACGAACCCACTCCGAAGTTCTGATCTGAATCAAATGATTCACAAACCCACTTTTAAGTTCTGATCTGAATCAAATGATTCACGAACCCACTCTGAAGTTCTGATCTGAATCAAATGATTCACGAACCCGCTCTGAAGTTCTGATCTGAATCAAATGATTCACGAACCCACTCTGAAGTCCTGATCTGAATCAAATGATTCACGAACCCACTCCGAAGTTCTGATCTGAATCAAATGATTCACGAGCCCGCTCTGAAGTCCTGATCTGAATCAAATGATTCACGAACCCACTCCGAAGTTCTGATCTGAATCAAATGATTCACGAACCCACTTTTAAGTTCTGATCTGAATCAAATGATTCACGAACCCACTCCGAAGTTCTGATCTGAATCAAATGATTCACAAACCCACTTTTAAGTTCTGATCTGAATCAAATGATTCACGAACCCACTCCGAAGTTCTGATCTGAATCAAATGATTTACGAACCCACTTTTAAGTTCTGATCTGAATCAAATGATTTACGAACCCACTTTTAAGTTCTGATCTGAATCAAATGATTCACGAACCCACTCTGAAGTTCTGATCTGAATCAAATGATTCACAAACCCGCTCTGAAGTTCTGATCTGAATCAAATGATTCACGAACCTACTCTGAAGTTCTGATCTGAATCAAATGATTCACGAGTTTGAATCAATCGGAGCGGTTCCAGTGTAAATGACTCAGTTGAATCAGTTGTCTGTTCCTCCACTTTTCACTCATGTTTACTCAACACTATCAGCACTACTGCTGGCTTAAGCTTGCTAAATTACATTAACTAACTAATTAATTTATTCATTCATATTTCCTTTCCAAAGATAACATATTCAACTGAGGTAACTGCTAACTAGTGAAGCACTCCATTAATATGACAAGATGCTCCTCAAAATACGCTCGATGGAAATGTGGTTTATGATTAGCAAGTCATGACAGAACGTTCATCTTTGGGCGAATGCTTCCTTTAATATCTATAATGTCTTAAATGTCTTATACATATTGATTCACCCTGAAAATACCCTGAAAATCTTTTTGACCTTTTATTTATGAACTGGAGCGCCTTGAGATAAACAGAGGCCCCTGGGCTATAGAATTACAGTACCCCCCGACCCCAGAAAACCTCTCTGTATCATTTTTTAAGCTTCCTGACAATTAGTTATGTCAAATTTCGTTTTTTGTCTTGTTAATATGCCAGTTAACATTCACAACACTGTTCTGCAAATTCACTTGAGTGAGTGTGTGTGTGTGTGTGTGTGTGTGTGTGTGTGTGTGTGTGTGGTTATGAGGACACAAATTTGTATAATGACATGGGTATGACATAGGTATTACAAGGAGAAGGTGATTTATGAGGACATTTTCAGTGTCCCCATAATTTAAAATGCTTATAAATCATACAGTGTGCGTTTTTTGGGGGAAAGTAGAAATGCACCGTCTCCTGTGAGGGCTAAGTTTAGGTGTAGGGTAGGTGTATGGGGCACATACAGTGTGTGTGTGTGTGTGTGTGTGTGTGTGTGGGTGTGTGTGTGTGTGTGGTGTTGTGTGGTGTGTGTGTGTGTGTGTGTGTGTGTGTGTGTGTGTGTGTGTGTGTGTGTGTGTGTGTGTGTGTGTGTGTGTGTGTGTGTGTGTGTGTGTGTGTGTGTGTGTGTGTGTGTGTGTGTGTGTGTGTGTGTGTGTGAGAGAGAGAAAGTGAGTGTGTGTGTGGATACGTACGGTCCAGAGGAACCTCCAGCGCCGTGATCATGTGACCCAGGAAGAGCAGCAGCAGGGCCAATGGGCCGTCCCTCTGCCTGTCCATCACAGCCTCGTGACCAATGAGCTGCGTCTGGAGTGAGTTTAGCCCCGCCCTCAAGCGTGATCAGGACAGCAGCGGCTCACAGACGCACAACACTGAAACACACAGATTCATTTCACACACATAATAAACAAACACTAGTAGTGTTTTATATATAAATATATTCTAATCAATATTTTATATTATTATCTATAAAACTATGATTGTGTGTCAATGACACTAAAATAAGACTGGCTCCAGATCAGTGGCTCTGAAGTATTTCCAGAATATGAGTCACTGATATAACGTCTTTCAGAGATTAATACACAGTCACACACGAGTCTGGTCAATATGAACATGTGTGTCCTACACTCAACCACACATATTATACAATCTTCAAATGAAAACACTGATGATGCATCAACTGAATCAATCATATGAATCAAATATTTGATCATGTCTATGATGGCCAAAGATGCTAAAACATTCAAAACAAAACACATTTGTGACCCTGCAGCACAGCTATATTTGTAGCAATAGACAACAATACATTGTATTGTTCAAAATTATACATTTATCTTTTATGCTAAAAATTATTAGATATTAAGATCATGTACATTTCCTACCGTAAATATATAAAAACTTAATTTTTGATTATTAATATGCATTGCTATGAATTTCATTTGAACAACTTTAAAGATGATTTTCTCAATATATAGATTTTTTTGCACCCTCAGATTCTCAAATATTGTCCTATCATAACAAACCATACATCAATGGAAAAATTATTTATCTAAATTTCAATCTCTTATGACTGATTTTGTGGTCCAGGGTCACATTTACAAACACTGACAATGCCTCGAAACACTCGATATGTTGAATACAAATGAATCAATAATATGAATCAATTATCTGTGATGGCCGGTTATGCT
>CM049796.1:42938772-42946272 GCA_027422405.1 Ptychobarbus kaznakovi | reverse complement strand
CTCTGATCAATAGCATGTGCTGACCGCTGCTGACCGCTGCTATTGTTTCTGTAGAAGCTTCTCTCGGTGCATTCACAGATAACACACAGCAGAGCGACTTATATCAGTCCTTCAGAACTGAAGATGTGGAGCTCAGAGCGCCGCTAACCACTGCTGACCGCTACTGACCGCCGCTGACCGCCGCTATTGTTTCTGTAGAAGCTTCTCTCGGTGCATTCACACACAACACACAGCAAAGCGACTCATATCAGTCCTTCAAAACTGAAGATGTGGAGCTCAGAGCGCCACTGACCGCAGCTGACCGCTGCTGACCGCTGCTGACCGCTGCTATTGTTTCTGTAGAAGCTTCTCTCGGTGCATTCACACACAACACACATGTATGCAGTAAAAACGTATGCACTCGTTTGAGTAGGAAAAACTTGTATCCAATATGCGCATAAACTACGATGGAAACACATTTACCGAATAAATTCATCCACGCGCATTGAAAAAGTCATGTGAGTTTGTTTGATGAGACGGGATAACTTGACCAGCAGCGGACTGATCTCGTTCACAGCATCTATGTGTTGTAAAAAAGCAAAGTCTGTCATCAAACTATTTCTGTATAATTGTCTTAAACGACTGCGTTCCCAAACAGCAGCATCTGCCTCCGAACGCAGTGACAGCATTTATTGTGTTTCATCAGCTTGCTCTGAGATGCAAGTCATTTATTAGATATGAAAATTATTATATTCAGTAGCTTCTCCTACTTTCTTTAGTGATATTCGGTGCCGGTTTATCAGAAAGTGACGATTTTGTTCTCTTCGACTCGTTGGATGGAAACGGTGCTTTATTCGCAAATGTTTTATGCGATATTCCAGTTTTGTGCATAAGTTAAATTCGAACCTTTGGATGGAAACATAGCTAAACTCAGTTCCTGGAGGGCCACAGTCCTGCAGAGTTTAGTTTCAACCCTGCTCCAACACACAAACCATGTCCTTTCCAAATAAGCCCGATTGACTTGATTAGCTGGATCAGGTGTGTTTAATTAGAGTTTAATCTAAACTCTGCAGGGCTCCGGCTCTCCAGGAACTGAGTTTGAGATCCCTGGATTTAACCAACCACAGAAACACACATTACTACACAAACCATCAGGGAATGAGGGTTACGTACGTAACACAGACGTTCCCTATCTGTTGGTCACTACGAGTTATGTCGTGACGACATAGGGGTCCTATGGAAAGCATCACAACCTAAACCCCGTCACAACCTTGTGAGCAAGTGACAGACAAATGCCATGCGAAAGGTCACAACCTTCCCATCGCCCCAGCGCAAATTCGCTAACTTTGGTGCCCGCGGGGACCACTGAGTACACCGCTGCTGGAGATAGCCAAGCCGCTGTTCATTTCCCCACAGAAGTCGGAAGGGGTTTCGACCTTTGGTGAAAGATAGCTTCAAGTCTTTCCTATTTGTTGTTTACAGCTTGGCAGTAACGACGGGGAAGCGGGCCTTCTGGAAAATGGCGCTACGGAGGCCAGATCCAGCCCGAAGGGAGGTGACATGTGGAGACACTGATATCGACTGACCCAGGCTTGGGGCAGTACTACATACGACTGGACTCTGGGGCAGATCCTACCTAGGCGTAGGGAGGGGAGCTGCCAGCAGAGCCTGACAGAATACACTGTCAAAGGGAAGACACGGGCTTACCTTACCGTGGAAGAATACACATATGGGATTACCCGAAGGGGAATCAGGCCATACGGACACCTAGCCCAGTACAGGGGCTGACCAGAGACCCGAGCGAGCTAACACCAGTACTGGGCCTGGCGTCAGACTGCACCGCCCAGTGTGACTGCCGGGGGTGCTTGGAGGATTCCACCAGGGTTCGCCATCTGAGGAACTAAACTGGAGGAGGAAAATGGAAGTGAGACCCTTTTAATGGAAGTGAGCGCTGTCAGGAGCGCTGTCTTAGCCTGACAGAAACTTCAGCTCAACTGAGTCCAGCGGCTCAAAGGGACCCCTCTGAAGTCCAGCCAGGATGATAGAGAGGTCCCAGGAGGGTACCAGAGGTGACGTAGGTGGATTTAATCCTCCTGGCACCCCTCAGGAACCTCACGATGAAATCTCAAGTCAAGTCAAGTCACCTTTATTTATATAGCGCTTTTAACAATACAAATTGTAACAAAGCACTGCACAATATCAAAATAGGAAAATTGTGTCAATAATGTAAAATTACAGGATTTAACACTCAATTATCAGCTGAATGCATTTCATTATTGAATTTAGTAATGGCATTGTCCAGCTTAGTTCAGTTTAAATAATATCTGTGCAATCAAGTCGATGATTGTGCTGGAAATGAAGTGTCCCCAACTAAGCAAGCCAGAGGCGACAGCGGCAAGGAACCAAAACTCCATCGTGACAATGGAGAAAAAACCTTGGGAGAAACCAGGCTCAGTCGGGGGGCCAGTTCCTCTCCGGCCAGACGAACCAGTAGTTTGTTCCAACTGCAGCAAAGTCAGAGTGTAAGTGGTCCACTGGTTCCAGGGGTCTTTTCCCGATTGATGTCTTGGTGACGAGGTCCTCACTGGAGATCTGTCTCTGGGGCTCATCTATGTGTCCTAGACTCCACTGACGTTCAGGGCTGTAGAGGTTGTCTCCAGGTGCTGATCCTCCATTTATGGCAGACTTTGGTTAAGTCAGTATAATCGCTGATGAAATCTCAAGTCTGCCACGTCCCGTCCAGGAGCCACTCATGGAGCTTCCACAGGTCTGGACGTGGGTGCCATATGGTGCCGGGCCCCTGAGAAAGAATGTCCTTCCTCAGAGGAATGCGCCAGGGTGGAGCTGTTGCGCGGAGGTTGAGTTCGGGAAACGAGGTCCGGGTGGGCCAGTACGGCACAACTAGCAGGAGCTGCTTCTCGTCCTCCCTGACCTTGAGTAGGACACAAGGCCTGTGTGTGTGTGTGTGTGTGTGTGTGTGTGTGTGTGTGTGTGTGTGTGTGTGTGTGTGTGTGTGTGTGTGTGTGTGTGTGTGTGTGTGTGTGTGTGTGTGAGAGTGTGTGTGTGAGTGCGTGAGTGCGTGTGTGCGTGTGTGAGTGCGTGAGTGAGTGTGTGAGTGCGTGCGTGCGAGCGTGCGTGCGTGCGTGTGTGTGTGTGTGTATGTGTGTGTGTGGTGTGTGTGTGTGTGAGAGTGTGAGTGCGTGTGTGCGTGTGTGTGTGTGTGTGTGTGTGTGTGTGTGTGTGTGTGTGTGTGTGTGTGTGTGTGTGTGTGTGTGTGTGTGTGTGTGTGTGTGTGTGTGAGTGTGTGTGTGAGTGTGAGTAGGACTGAAGCCTCTCATTGAGTCTGTACTCTTGTGAAAGCCTCTCTTCCGACTGCTTGTCTCAAAGGTTTCCTCTGGAGGAGAACTCACTCCCACTCCACAGTCCTTCTGAACACACACACATAAAGACGCTCATTGTGTCCGTGGAGTGTAAAAGTGTACGATCCCGTCCAGCTCGGCCTCTATTGTGCCTGTAACACACCAACCTGACACCTCATTGTGTGGGATGTTGAAAGGACATTTAATGTAAGACATTCACCTTCAGTGTCGAACTACGTGACACGTGAGAAAGGAGTGCAAGAAACCAAGATGCGTTAAACTTAATTCAAGTGTATGTAGCTGAACTTAAGTGATTTTTTCAGAAATCATAATAATATGCTGATTTTTAAAAGCATTAATTAATCTTTCTGATTCCAAACTGCGTGTGAATGTATAGAAAGAGTGTGAGATATTTCCCATCAGATGCAGTGATTGTTTGGCTCTTTTCTCCTCATTCAAGCGCTGCAGGTGAATAGAAATAATTTCCCCTTCATTGCCCTCAAAAGCCACGACCCTACGATCCCAGAACAAAATGCCATTCAAAGTGTGAGAGAATCAGTCACGGATGAGCGGCCCAGAGCTCAAAACACCAGCACAATCAACAGGTCCATCCTTCACAACACATCCCAGAATCAGCAGAAAACTGGCCTGTGACCTGATGCATTTTATGTTTCAGTGGAATGGTAACATGTGAAAGCCCAGCCCCAGTGAGCTTCATTTCTGACACTCGACTGACCGCGGCGCTGACCCATCACACAAACACACCACATTACACCTGCAGAAGCTTGTTCCCACTAGGGGTGTAACGATTCATCGGTATGGATCGATATATCGATACAATGTATGACGATACGATGCATCGATGTCACGCGTAAAATATCGATATCTGTATATCTGTAAAAATATCGATATCTGTAAAAAGGCACCTTTATTTTGACACAGTCCACATAATGTCCGTCTATGCATTACCATCAACGCGTGCATTCTCGTTCAATCTCACATGTCAAGACTCGATATAAAGACTGCCCGAAGACACAAGACGAGCATATAAAACGCTCGGGATTGTAGGAGTAACAGTCGAGCGCTGTGTGAAAAGATTCCCGCGCAGGCGCGCACACAGACAGCCGCGTCAACTCTGCGCGAATACTGAGCTCTCCTCCTCTTTTTTTGTGCATGGATGAATAAATACAGACAAAACTACATCAAAATGCATGTTTTGGCAAATATCCTTGTTAACAGTAGGTTAAGAAAAGCATGTCTTAATGTAAACAGTGGAGAAAAAAGGCATGTGTATCAGTATATTAAATCTGTGCTTTCATTCTTAAAGTGAAATAAAACTAATCATAAATCTAATGCTGTCAGAGAAAAATACAAGTGCTCACTGCTCCTGATTAAATAACCTTTGTAACATCAAAAAGTATTCATTTATAGGCTATTTAATGTACTCAGTGAAGACTATGCAGTTATTTTACATTTGATTATTATATTTCTGTAGCATATCTGAACATGTGTTTTAGACTGAGCTGAAAAACCTGAAAAGCACTGTTTACTGAACTTGTGTCTTTCTTATTGTATTTATTTTCTGCTATTGCTTGTAATTTGGTTATCTGTAGAAAAGATGTTTAGCACTGAGCCATAGCAGCATTTTTAGATTTATGTTTATGTTATATATTTTTGGTTGCATTTGTGAGTTAATAAAAATGTAGATGGTTGTTTAAAATGGGTTTATAATATCATAATATCTATATATCGATCGATGTACTCCTGTATCGAATCGAATCGTATAATTTTTTTATGAATCGGCAAATATCGAATCGCTGGGTATGAGAATTGATATCGAATCGTGACGAACCATCTGATTTACACCCCTAGTTCCCACCCTATAAATTCTTATCTCACAATTCTGTCTTTTTCTAAACTCGGATTGCAACATTGTTGCGACTTTACATCTTGCAAATGCGAGCTCACATGAGATAAATCAATACAGCATAGTATCGCGATATTTTCCGCGGCAATACTGTATCGATACACGGACGCCAAGTATCGATCTTTTATTAAACTATTTGGTAGAATAATAAAATAAACTTCTTTACAGTCCACTAGATGGTAGTGTTGAGTCTTTTTCTGGGGGAGTCTCCTTTAGCATGTAGCGAGTTAGTAAAATAAAAATAGCAGCGCGGTATTGCGGAAAGTTATCAGGAAAGCCCCGTCCGTGTTTTAATCGGATGCAAGACTTTACTTTGAATTTATTTTCAAAACCCCCAATTGCTGAAGTGTCTGCGCGACTTTTTTGTAAAAGTTAAAGTTTCATTGTTCAAAATACCTGTAGTAGTGCATACATGTTTATATTGAATTAAGGTGGACTAGACTAGACTGTACTATAAATAGTTGAGTTTGTCAGGTGCATGCAACATTTATGACAGGTTTTCATGAAAGCGTTAGTTTTCTTGTCAATCCCATTTTTCACTGCAGCAGTGAGATAAACAAAATTTTTGATGTTGCCAAAGTTTTCTTTAGGGGACATCATTTGAAGTTGGAAAAAGGTAATAAATGGCAATATATCGGAGAATATCGCAATATATTTCAAATCGTAATAATATTGTATCATGACACAAGTATCGTGATCCTAGTTCACATCTTGCAATTATAACTTTTTGCTCAGAATTCAGACTTTACATCTGACAATAACTCGCAACTATGAGATATAAACTGATAAAAGTCATAACATCTTGTGATTGCGCAATACGTGCGCAATACATTTTTCTCCGCAATCTGAGTTTACATAACTTACGAGTGTGAGCTGGAAACTCGCAATTATGAAAAAGAATGTAAATTTGCATCTCATCATAATAAATAACTCGCAATTGCAATATATAAACTCGCAATTTTGTGGAAAAAGCCCAAAATTGTGACTTTATAACTCGCAGGTTTGCATATTGCAATTTTGACTTTTTCTCTCAAATCTGATTTTATATCTCAAGATTAATAATACCGTGCAACTGCAAGATATTGAAAGTTATAAAAAAGTCAGTGGGACTTTATAACTCGCATTTACATTGTGCATTTTTTTTCTCAGAAATCTTGCAATTAATAACTCACAAGTACGAGATATAAACGTGCAATTCTGAGAAAAATTAGAAAGAATTGCGACTTTATAGCTGACATTTTGAGATGAGATGAATTTGCATCTTACAATCAATAACTCGCCCAAAAAACTCACATTACAATTTTATAACTTTATAAGACAAAAGTCAGAATTGAGACTTTGCATCTTGCAAATACGAGTTCACATCTTGCAATTCTTATTTATTCTTAATTAGACCTGATAATTAGCTAATAACTCGTAACTATGAGATATAAACTCATAGAGTTATAATTGTGAATTTACATCTTGCGATTGCAAGAGAAGATTGCAACTCTATAACTTGCTATTTTGAGTTTACATATAGCATTTATTGCGAGATATATTGCGAGACATACTCACAATTCTGAGAAAAAAAGTTGCAATTGCGACATCATTTAGTTTTACATATTTCAATTTAGGCATTTTTCTCGCACTAATAGACACACACTTGTGCTGCTCAGTTTGATAAACTCATCTACACAAATCACGCAGCATCTGACAGCTTCTTGCGCACACAAACTCGGATTCTGACGGATGTGGATGTGGTAATGATCCACAGTGATTTATGGAGGTCACAGCTATTCAGATCAGTCAACCAGGTCACCCAGAATGCACTGATGCGGATCATCATCACAATACCAAAGCTAGAGCTGACCGCACACATTCAGAGACACACACACACACACAACACACACACACACACACACACACACTCCACAGACACAGATAGGTCACCCAGAATGCATGACAGACACACCCACACCCACATACACAGACAAAGACACACTGACTCGCACACACCCACAGACACACACACACACACTCACACACACACACACACACACACCCACAGACACACACACAACAGACACACACTGACAGAACACACCACACACACACACAGACACAGACAAAGACACACACACATCACACCCACAGACACAGACACACACTCACAACACACACACACACACACCCACAGACACACACACACACCTACTCTCTCACACACACACACAACACACACACACACACAGT
>CM049796.1:42928772-42933772 GCA_027422405.1 Ptychobarbus kaznakovi | reverse complement strand
AATTTAATAATGTAAAATACAATATATATATAACTGTAAAATCTACATTTCTACATACACGCTCTCATTCCTCCATGTTATAGTACATAAAGTCTAAATTATCATAATAAATAATAATGATTTCATATAGTGCCTTTAAACAGTTTCTAATTATAAAACTAAAAGTAAGAGAGAATAAAATGAAGCATTTAAACCAAGCAGTGCCAAATAATGTAAAAAACATAACTATATCAGTGTTATTTAAGTATCATCAAGATACTATTATGTATCTTATTATTATTATTATGAATCAGTATTTGTTTTCAGTTTAATATTTTTTTTGTGATTTTAATGTTTTCATCATTTTCATTAGTTTTTGTTGTTGTTGTTTTCAATATGTCGTATTTATTTTTTACAGTACAATTTAAACTGAATTAAATAAGTTGGAAACTAGCTGAAACATTTTTAAATATTAAATATTAGGTTTTGAATTTCTTTGTATTTCAGTACACGTTTATTGTATTTGATGAAAATGTTTTCAAGTAAAGACCATGTTTATATCTCCGAGAGCTGCTGTGTTCATACAGATGCACTGCTGTGGACTCCTGATGACTGTAGACTGTAGCGCAGCAGATGTTGTGTGAGTCCTGCTGATGTGCTGATGGGAAAGTGTTTATGGCCATCATTAGGAAGCTCTTTTGACGTCTCTTATATGGTTGTGGCTCGTGACAATGGAGTCCGATTTGTCTTTCAGAGCATCTCTATTCTCCTGCTCGCTCCACAATCAGCACAAAAGAGCACGAGCTGAAACATTATCCAGCTCAAAGTGTTTTCTTCCTCACTGTGGACAATGAAGCCGATCTCCACGACTCTCAGAGTCACAGCAGATCTCATTACCGGCTCAGCTCGTTCCTGTTTCTCCCGCTGGAGCGGTCACAGATCTCAGTCTGAACTCACACGGTCTCAGCTGCTCCACACTCATGTTGTGTATTCATTTGAGAACTGCAGGAGAAACATCTGATGCTGGGACAGAGGACTTCATGAGCTCTGAAAGAGCAAGCGCTGATCTAGGGTCAGTGTGAAACGGCTGATACAAAACTGTGTGTGTGTGTCTGTGTGTGTGTATGGGGGGGTCTGTGTGTGTGTGTGTGTGTGTGGGGGGGGGGTCTGTGTGTGAGGCACCATATTTCCAGCATGAATGGATCTGCGCTCTGATTGGCTGTCTGACTCTGCCATCTCTTAAGTGTGTCTCAAGAGCCTGCGGAGCCCCAATTGGCCCCTCCAGCAGGGCCTCACCCCCCCGTAGCCTGGGTGACACGGTTCACAAACACACAAACACCACTGATATCCATTAAAACAACATCATTCAGTGTGAGACACCACTGATTAACAATCCTCACCGCCGTCAACATCAACCACACGCATCACACACACTCATTGTCTTTAATTCACACACACACACACACACACACACACACACACACACACACACACACACACACACACACACACACACACACACACACACACACACACACACACACACACACACACACACACACACACACACACACACACACACCTCAAATCACTGACTTTTTGTTAATATTTCAAGTCAGTTATTATTTTTATAATTTCCATTTAGGAAAAATGTTAGTAGAAATTTTGTTTTTCACATTTTTCTTTATGTCTGTATAGTTTTTTATTTGTATTTTTGTTTTTATTTAGTTTTTAACATTTTATTATGTTTTCTTGAAACATGTTTTTATTAATTTGTATTTATCAATGTCTATATATTTTTTATTATTTTTTATTTCAGTTTTATTTTTAGTACACCAAGATAAACTTAAATACACAAGAGAAATTTTGCCTTGGTGATAAGTTTAAGTTTTTTTTAATATATATTTCATTTTTTAATATATATGTTTTATTTGAAGTAATAAAGTGTTTTCGTGGTTTCAGGTTTAGCTAATGATAATAAGCCTGATTCAGACTGAGGCCTTCATCTGTTCATCTGCGTTGTCTCAATGAGAATGTGGGTTAATTTAACAGGGAATTAGGGAGTCTGAATCGATATGAAATTATTTTATGTGAGCGTCTTACGATACGTGCGAGTATTGAGGTGGGAATGAACACTATTAAAACACACACACATCAAATGAAACCCAATCCTGTGGGATCAAACGCAGCAGCCCGGGACACAGAAGCAGAACAATGCAGCCCGTCTGAAGGGATATTTACAAGATTTACAGCCCAAATCTCATAGAAAGCACATTGAGGTTGGCCTGGCCTCTTTACATCCGAACACACACACAGACGAACAACTGCAACGGTTTCCATGGCTCTGAGACTTTAGAGAGAGACAGACAGAGCGTGTTATATGTGCCGCCCACTGACTCACTGCAGCCGTATCGCATTCAGGGTTACCAGCCGAACTCAAACTAAACCCATCAAACTATCACATTCAGGGTTACCATCAGAACTCAAACTAAAACCATCAAACTATCACATTCAGGGTTACCAGCCGAACTCAAACTAAACCCATCACACTATCACATTCACAGTTACCATCATAACTCAAACTAAAACCATCAAACTATCACATTCAGGGTTACCATCAGAACTAAAACTAAAACCATCAAACTATCACATTCAGGGTTACCATCAGAACTCAAACTAAAACCATCACACTATCGCATTCAGGGTTACCAGCCGAACTCAAACTAAAACCATCAAACTATCACATTCAGGGTTACCATCAGAACTAAAACTAAAACCATCAAACTATCACATTCAGGGTTACCATCAGAACTCAAACTAAAACCATCACACTATCGCATTCAGGGTTACCAGCCGAACTCAAACTAAAACCATCAAACTATCACATTCAGGGTTACCATCAGAACTCAAACTAAAACCATCAAACTATCACATTCAGGGTTACCATCAGAACTAAAACTAAAACCATCAAACTATCACATTCAGGGTTACCATCAGAACTAAAACTAAAACCATCAAACTATCACATTCAGGGTTACCAGCCGAACTCAAACTAAACCCATCAAACTATCACATTCAGGGTTACCATCAGAACTAAAACCATCAAACTATCACATTCACAGTTACCATCAGAACTAAAACTAAAACCATCAAACTATCACATTCAGGGTTACCATCAGAACTAAAACTAAAACCATCAAACTATCACATTCACGGTTACCATCAGTACTCAAACTAAAACCATCAAACTATCACATTCACGGTTACCATCAGTACTCAAACTAAAACCATCAAACTATCACATTCAGGTTTACCATCAGAACTAAAACTAAAACCATCAAACTATCATATTCACGGTTACCATCAGAACTAAAACTAAAACCATCAAACTATCACATTCACGGTTACCATCAGAACTAAGAGGACAGCAGTCGGTAAGTGTTTTGTATATTAGCGCGGTTGTCATTGCTAGGACACATTGTTTGTTTACTGTGTCTACCGTGGTAAACGCGTACTCAAGTCGCGTTTGTTCTCGCATGTATCGCGTGGCTTTGCAGTTTCGGTGTAATAAGTAGTAAGGCGTGGCCAGCTGCATTCAATTACAGGGGAGTAAATATTTGCTCAGAACACCTCGGCAGCCCTCGTATAAAGACCATCGACTCTACCTGCGGGACTCCACCGAGCAAGGACACCGGCAAGGCAGTGGGTATTTTTTTGTAGAACTTGTTCTCATCTACTTCTACTGTATGTGCTTTCAAATCTCTACTATTACTACTAACACTCATAAATCACACACTGTACGTTGGAGGCAGGCCAATCCTAATAATCTGCGTACAGTCCCTCTGTTCTCTACTACGTTACTCTCTATTCGAATTGGTCTCTGAAACAGCCAGTCTGCTGTAAACAAAGCAGACTTTCTTTCATCTATTACTACTCATTCAAGTCTCAACCTCGTGGTCCTAACGGAGACTTGGATCAAACCTGAGGACACTGCCACTCCTGCTGCCCTCACTAATTTCACTTTTTCCCACACCCTCGACGTTTGGGAGGGGCGGCGGGACGGGTCTGCCTATTTCAAAAGAATGGACATTTGATAGTCTACCATCTCTTACCGGAAACTGGGTAACTTCTTAGATGAGTTGTTGGATGTGTACTCGGTGACTTCAGCAACTTCAGAATAAAAAAATTATTTAAATTTTAAATGACTAATAATTGTGTTGTTGTTTTAGTGTGTGCATTAATTTACTATTACATTTTTGTTATAAAAAAATAAAATAAAAAAATACTTTAACATATTAATAAAATTATAATAGTAAATTATAGCACACACTAAAAAACAACAACACAATTAATAGCTATTTAAAATTAAAATCAAAAGGGAAAATACAAAAATAAAAACCATAATAGTTTATTAATGATACTAAGACAACAACAAAAATACTAAAACGAACAAAAATTACAATGTATAGGGAGATTATAATATTAATCTATAATAGTTAATTAATGATATAAAACAACACTATAGTATCTGTGCTGAAGTATGAAGTATGACTCTCACAGGATTCAGTGATAATAATTAATAAACACACGCGCTAATGACTGCAGATGTTGAGGTGAGAATCAAACAGCATATGCAGATCACAGGACTTTCATGTGCTGATGTACAGCTGGACGCAGAACCAGACCAGACACATGCAGGAATACCCAAACATCAAAGAGAATATCATTACAAACACATAGCAATGTTTCAGTTTCTCTCAAATGTCACATTCAATTATGCTATTTCTTTGCAATCATTGGTGAATTTTAATGGCATTTTCTCAGTTAAAATCACGTTGAAGTAACCCAGCGCAGTTTAAACGCAGGTTATCAAAACTTTCATTTAAAATCAGAATGAATCTCTGAACGGGACAGTTTCGTATTAGAGATGTCAATGAAACCAAAACACGTTCAAGCTTTCAGTCGAATGCATTGTAATTATTGATTCATTTCCGCTCATAAACACTGCTTACTGATATAAA
>CM049796.1:42913772-42926272 GCA_027422405.1 Ptychobarbus kaznakovi | reverse complement strand
GTGAGTCATCTGAGCTGATTCAGTGAGTCATCTGAACTGGTCTAATTAGTCATGTGAAATGATTCAGTGAGTCATCTAAGCTGATTCAGTGAGTCATCTGAACTGGTCTAATTACTCATGTGAAATGATTCAGTGAGTCATCTGAGCTGATTCAGTCTATGATTCAGACTGATGACTCCTGTGCTCTATAGGCTGTGTATTATTTCAAAACCTGCAGTCTCAGAAGGAAAGAAATGACAGCATTTCACGGCTCATGAGGAATAAAATCAATTTTATAATGGCCACTTTTCTGAAATGAGACAAACGATCGATTAAAACAGCCTCCCCAGTTGAGTGCTTCACTGTTTGAGCATCCCGCGGTGCTGTGTGTGTGTTTGCGTGTGGTCAGCGAGGACATGCGTAGTGAATGTTGTATTTTGCAGAGGTCAGTGTTTCAGAAGCACAGCTGCTGACTCAAACATCTGCTTCAGCTTCAGTATATCCATTCCTGACCGTCTAAAACAGACAGAATCATGGGAAGCGCTCGGCGTGAAGTGGACTCGTTTGGTCAGCGTCTCCTTCACTGATTAGTAGGATCAACACAGACTAATAAGACTCAACTCAAGAGCTGCTTTACTTTAGAAGTAGCTAGACAAACGCGCTCATGTTTGCGCGGTCAGTAAACGGACGTCAAGGGCTCTAAATGAGGTTGTATTATTAGGACTGAAGGGCTTGTTTGAGTGTTTATTAAGGCCGTTGTGTGTCAGGAAACAATCAGCTTCAGACGGCTGTTATTAGAAGCATTCAGTGATGTTTGGACAGAATCGACTCACTCACAGAAACATAATTCAACACGACTGGATTCTACAAAGCACAGAAATACAGTTTTGCAGCAACATTCGTCATCGTGTGATATTTATTACTAAAATCACTGTGAGAGATAATCATAATCACATTATATCAACCAATATCTGTTACACTCATACACAGAAAATATCAATACATTTTGATTTAAATATTTAGATATTATTTTTGTAAAATAAGTGTTTGTGACTTAGATCATTAACACTTTTTAATTTATTTTTTTATTATTTAATTAACCAATTCATTTTTTTATGTATTATTTAAATATTTATTTATTATAAATGTATTGTATATAAAATATATATTTGAATAAAATTGCCTGCTACACCCAAAATTAATATAAACTAAAATGCTGGATTTAAATGACACATTTGAATCACCAACACATTTTAATTTATTAAAATATGTATACATGATATACTCATTGTAAAATGTTTAATTTTTTTTATACATTTCTTGTTGATTTGCATGATAAAATGCATATCGAAAGTTGAGTTTCTGTGAAATAAACATCACCTTGCTTGATACAATACAAAAGAGCTATTAAGCATGTTATATCTGGCGTCCGTCAGAACTCAAAAGAGTCTCTATAATCAGGAATGTTTTTCTACGCTCACGTTCGGTCACTGATGTCATTTCAGCTGTCATCTGCATGAATGAATTCCAGCGTCAGTAAAATACCTCTTTCATTCTGAAACTTCTGCTCCACACATACCAAAAGCCAAGAATCACTGCCTCAACCAATCAGCAGCAGCCGAACACAAAGCCTGTCAGAATCCACCAATCATCAGCAGACAGGAAGTACAATACGCCACCCAATGGAGAGGTGGAGACCCTTCCAAAGCACCACACACAGCGCCAGGCGCTCTTTCTCATGATAAACACCCCTCATGTTCCCTGCTTTGTCATGTTTGGCTTCAGTGTCTGGTTTATGGCACGGTAAAAATGCATTGTCCCATTGAACGCGGAGACTTTGACCGTGACATGGAGCAGGAGGAGGTCCATCAACCTCTGACCAGACAGACCCACATTCTCCATTCTCCACAATAGAGCCAGAGACTCGGATCCCAGCAGGCCGAGCATTCACTGGCCAGGCAGGACCATCAGCGTTAGGTAGGGGTGCTTACACTAGCCGAAAGTCAACAATACATCCATTCACTCTCAAGTGTCTGCCGGGAGCGTAAGTGACTTCAAACGCCAAGAATCGTTCACATTACTGTCAGCTGTGATGTTCACATTCACATCAGCTACAGCACACTACACTCACTTCTGCTGCTGTATACTTCATACAGAACACTGTGCTATTCTAATAACAGCCACTCCGCAGTTAGGGTGATGCTCTTTCAGTCTCTACATTTAACAGCTAAAATGTTGCTTTTAACTGTTAAAAATATTACATTTAACGGCTAAAATGTTGCTTTTAACTGCTACAAATATTACATTCAATGGCTAAAATGTTGCTTTTAACTGCTACAATGTTCCATTTAACGGCTAAAATTATGCTTTTAACTGATACAATGTTCCATTTAACGGCTAAAATTATGCTTTTAACTGACACAATGTTCCATTTAATGGCTAAAATGTTGCTTTTAACTGATACAAATGTTACATTTAATGGCTAAAATGTTGCTTTTAACTGCTAATAAGTTAGCATTCTTGCTGTTTAAACTCTGCATTCTCGCGTACGCTCTTCGTATCAGTCGTTCATGTAATTGGAGAACAGACACACTGTAATGACTGGAAATGGGATGAAGGTCTTAAACCACTTAACTGCTCCCCGGAGCCTCATTTAACAAGTCAACATGATTTATTTCCACTATAACTATCAAGGACTAGTTCACTAGGAAACCCAACAATGCACGAAAAGCATGATGATGACATGAGAACATGAAAAGATTAAAATCAAACATTAAAATATGAATATTATCCTTCATGCTGTCACTAACAAGCTTCTTCCAGCCAATTAATATAGAGTTTTATGTCACTGTGTTTTAATAGATCTTTGATTCGAGAGGCTGTTTCTCACCATGACAACAGCCACACATCCACAGCTAGAAGAGCCTCTTGACACGCTGACATCATCAATGTGAGACACATATTTCACTGTCAGAAGAACAAGCGCGGCACAGCATGTCTATGGCAAGCGCTCGGAGACATATTTCATTATTTCCTCCCGAAACGACCTCGTAAACGCCCGCTGAAGGCCGGGAGACGTGCAGCATTTAAAGTCAGACGCTGTATAAACGCTAAAGGTGTAAAACAAGTCAGAGATTGAATGGAAACGCTTCAGAAGCTCTCCAGCTTTCTCTTGATTGTCATGCAAACGCCAAAGGACTGAAGACTGGGGAATCTGTGTTTTCAAAGGATTCTTCAGCCCTAAGAGTGTTTCCCAGCGCATGAGTTTGAAGACAGCCCCGGCCGAGCTCTCGAAGCATCAAACCGTCAGCGTCACACGAGCGTCTGGATATCTGAATATGCTTGGTTTGGGCACACAGTCAATGAGAAGCACTCATTGTTCACGGCAGATTCTGGTTCCTGAGGATTCACACTGCATTTGTTATCGAGCGTGAAATGAAAGCGTTTGGGTGTAACATCAATTTGCCAAAGCAGTTAGTGATTCTGTGATTTGTCACATATTACATAAGACTCCTACAGACGTATATGCAGTGTTTCCGTGGACCGCACAGGTATATTTCAGCATCTCTATCACGATTATATTCATGTGACACTGCTGTGTTGCTTTCACAAAGCATTTTATGCATTTCTAGCTCTACTAGTTCAGACTTTCACTCACTTTAAATAAAATAAGTCTTGCCTGGTTTTCAATAAGATTGGGAACGTATTATGCGTATATTAATTAGGCAAGTGTTAATTGGTGCAGTTGTATCAAAATAATCCAAAAAGTGTCATCTAACAACTTCATTTTCAGCTAAAATAACTGTATTGTGATAAATATAGTTATGGTGAAAAATCACTTGTGATAAAATATTTTTTGTATAAATATTAATAGAAATAACTGAATAATGAAATATATATATTTTTTAAATAGGAGTATTAATAAAAAATTGCATACATTCTATATTGTATTTTATATAATTTATTTATAATTTTTTCATTAAATATAAAAATAAAAAATGTCATCATATTTTCATTAATTATTTTAATAGAAATATTAAAATAAATAATTGTATACACTAATATAAATACTTCATAATATTCTGTTTAATGTATTCTTAAGAGAAATGTTAAAATAAATAACTGTATACATTAATATTAATATTTTACATAATTTTAATTTATAATTTGTTTAATATGATTACAATAAATAATTCTACACTTTAATATACATATTTAGTATAATAATTTATTTTTAATACATAGGCCTATATGAATTAAAAATAATGTACACTTTAATATAAATATGTTGTAATGTGTAATATTTTAATATTAATATATTTAATATCAATATTAATAAATGTATACTTTATAAATATTGTATAGAATAATAATTTACATGTATTTATTTTTAATATAAATAATTGTTTACTTTACTATAAATATAATATAATAATTGATATGAATAAAATACTTTTGATTCAAAATATTGAATGCATGGAAACCTTGTGTTAGAGGTCAGATTATTTGTTGTGTATTTTGGAAATGCTGCTTCCATCACGGAGTCGTCTCAGACTCGATCCCTCGGGACGGGCGCAGGTTGCTGGATTTATCACTCTCTTGCAGGACTTTAGACGGATCGGGATCACAGCAGGGCTGACTGCGGGCGCCGCACGGCTAATTGGATTTCTTTCTACTGTGGAGAATCCAATCACAATCGGGCCCGTTCAATTTGACTAACCAGCGCTTTTAACCAGCCCAGATAAACTCGCAGGAGTGGTTTTACCTCCTACAGTACTGATGTCTTCACTCCCACGGCACATTAATAAGTGGAAGCGTACGAGCATCTGTTAGGTGTGTCGGAAACACAGAGCCCGTGCTTTTAATACAGACGGCAGGTTAACAAAACCAGCCGTCTCTAGTTACGCTGAGAGGACTTCAGCCTTTCCCAGGCAAACTGGATCTATAGTATCCGGATCAGCCCCCTGTGGAGATTCCCAGGAGACAGATCAGAGCCATTAGAAACCTACAATTACTGGTGAACACACTCAAACGAATGAAGACCACAAACCACCTAGCAACCACCCACACACCTTAGCAACCGCACGACACTGTGATAAAACCACCAACAAAAACACAACACCCGAGAATCTTTTCTTTAGCAATATGTCTGTACAAAAATAAACATCACAATTTTAGAAAATAGAAAACTTAGAATGTAAATTTAAAATCTAATTTTATTCAGGAAACTAATACAATCGCTCCCATTTTCTTCAGAAAAAAAGAAAATCTTTAAAATTAAAAAATTCACTTTTTTTTATTTAAATTTTTTCTCTCTCTCTCTCTCTCTCTCTCTATATATATATATATATATATATATATTTTTATGGATATTTTAAAATTTTCTGGAGAAAGTATATCTAAAAATGTCTTTAGGAAAATGCCTTCAGAAATATATATTTGACATTTTATATATTTCAATTAAATATATTCCAAAGAAAATGTGATGCATATTTTAACTGCATAGATTTTTATTTTATGTTTTCTCAATTTTAATCACATTTTCAAAATGTTAACAAAACAAATGACCTTCGGTAAAATGTAAACTGTATAAATGAAAGCGATTCTTTTAATAGTTGCCTGTATTATATACGGTGTAATAGTGAAACACAAGCTGTAACCTGACCATCGCACCACAGCTCTGATGAAGCTCACATCAGCTTTACATTGTCCTCCAGTGTTTCTGACCCAGGACGGGTTTAAACTCAGGTTCACAGACTGACGGCGAGAGCTAAGCGGCAGGCTTTATGCGTTCAGAGCGGAGGATCATGGTCCTAATCTCACTGCGTCTGTGGGATTGTTCATTTCTCCAGCAACTCTCTGCTCATGTGAACTCGTCTGAGAGCACATCTGTAAGCATATGGAGCAGCAGACGTTCAAAATAAAGATTTTCAGAGACAGATGAAAAGAAAAAGCTGGTAATACGCAGTAAAATCAACCCAATTATGTGGAAAAAAATTCAGATTTGGCAACCCTGCATCCAACACGAGCTGCACCCAGATCCATTTAAATACTCCACAAATACCAACTCTAGATAGCGACTCCCTGATGCACAAAAACGAGCCTATATTCAATATTAAAGAATGTTTGCGGGAGTGGGATTAAGAAAACAGTCTCACGCAAGGCTTTAATACAAAAACGCATTCAAAAAAAGAAAGCAAAAGCCGAATCCGGACATTTTGGCAAATTTTGAAATCCCGGCCAGACACATTTTTTTTGGTCCAAAAGAGGACATGTCCGGGGGGAAAAGAGGAGGTATGGTCACCCTAGTTTAGCTAACATTCCCATTAAAGTTATGAAAATGTTATCGTCCAGTTTTTAAATACCTCAGAGATATTTTTTCTTAGTTCAAAGTTCTTACTTCTTACTTCAAATGTTAAGGGAACATTCCATTTCATGATTTTGCAAACATTGTCGGAACGTTACTTTTGAATGTTCTCTCAACATTCTCAAACAAGTTGTAACATTTAAAGAATGTTAGACGAAAGTTTATTTAAACATTTTTTTTCCATGAATGATGCATAAATAATATTTTTGTGCTTTAACATTATTAAGGACCAGATAACTCTGAATCAACGTATTATTAACATTACGCAAATAACTTTTTTTTTGTTAGTTTATAGCCTTCAGAGAACCTTGCCGGATCGTTCTGAGAATGTTCTCTGTTAGCTCATGAATCTACATGAATGGACATAATTTGATGACGTCTGAGATTCAGTTTGCATCTCAGTTAGTTATAAATCCATCAAAAGTTCAAACCTACAGCGAGTCTCTGGTTTGATCACTCTTTAAAACACGTTGAAGACAGGTCAAACGAGAGGCCAATCACATTACTCTCTGAGGTCCGTCTGGTCTTGAGCTCTCTGGAGATCCAGTCCAGCTCTGAAAGACCTCCATTAGATGCAGCTTAAACCTGATGAGGTGAGGTAAAACGCCGACCCGTAATGACCAAACGCAAACACCAACTCACTTTAGCTACAGGATGGCTCGCCATAAACCAGCCATTAGTGTTTATGAGAGGATGCTGGGATCAACAGAAGGACACAATGGGCTAAAACAGACCAGACGTATCTGATATTCCAGCACAAAACACATACACTGAAAAAATGGGGTAGAACGATGACAAAGGAATGGCAACTGATGCATTGAATTACAGTGAAATTTTGATGCAAAAAAACTTAAGTAAAAGTTGAACTATTGTTTAAAGTATGATTCCAGATCAACACGCCATTATGACTGATTATAATTATTACAAGTATAATTATACTTGTATTATATTCTAATCGTGCACCTCAAGACTTGGACATTAACTCAATCTGGCAAACAACTGCTTTACTTTCGGTGCGTCTCTGACAAACATGAACAGACTGTAATGAGAGCGAATGAGCTGGAGGTGTTTCTCTTCATGTCATACTGATGAATTACAGCGGCAGAGCAGAGAATAAACACACACAAGGGTTATCTGAACTGACGAAAACAAAGGTTATTCTTAAACAAAGACCTTTGGTCTTTTCTAATGTGCTATAAACCAAAACACTGACTTGACGAGCCTCTAATGAAACACCAAGAATTAATCTAGGAATCAACAAAGAATCAGATTGTTATTAAGAAATATGCAGCCAAAACTGCAATACTAACAACTAAATACTAAATACATTATAAAAATAAATACGTTGGATAAAGCCAGATTCACAATTCTTGTTTGATTTTGTTGACATATTAGACTTGAAGATTTTTCCAGAGGGGATTTTGGATTTCTCTTTTTATCATAAATAAATCAGAAAATATTGTCAACAAAAAAAACATGGTTTGTTTAACCACCGACCTCGATCCGACCCAATTGCAGAAACAGATAGCTTGCACATGTAGTGTTTTACATTTCAATCACTTGTTTTTAAACCACAATTCTTAAAAATGCATGCAAATTATGAGTTTTCGTGACTATGGCGCACAGCAACGTGAGCATGCTAAATAGGATAAAGCTTGCCCCAAACGTTATCATGTATATGTTGGGGGGAAATAGTAAGGAGATATTTGAATGATTTATTAATAATAAACTAGTGTTTTCTGTGTCAGTGTCGCAAAGATGATATTGATTATCTCATCACTGGACGTTTTTTAGAAAAATGCATCTTTACGGATTACATAATGAACAAGTTTTTGTTTCAGACTTGAATTATTTGGTTTTAAAGTCATTTAAATCTTTCTATATTCATCATGTCTGTAAGGAAAATATTTGCAGAGTTTCGGTGCATTTTTGTGAATTTTATGACGGCGGAAAGCGCATCCTAGTTTTCTTTATTTTACAAAAGCACAACGTCTTGTTGATATTGTGAGTGCACACAAATATAAATAGACCGTTTACAGTTCTGAATGATATCTTATCAAATCAAATCAAATCACTTTTATTGTCACATCACCACAGCACAAGTGCCTTGGTGAGTGAAATTCTTACGAGCGTGCTCCAGACAGTGCAAAATTTTTTTTTTTTTACATATGGACAGTATGTATTTACAGACTGTACAGAAGACAATGTGCAAAATACACATACATATACTCAGTACACATAGTGTACTATAAAGACATACTTAGTTATCGATACGCATTATACACCGTATGTACACGTCTGCATTATGTACACATCTATACATAGTATTATGTGAAGGTGCAACAGATTATACATTTACAGTAGATTACCTTAATGAGCAAAAAGATGGAGTATTTAATTTGTTTCAGCTTCCACTCTTCGCACAAATGATTAGATATGTGCCTAATAGCGTACATTTATCTAGGTTAAGTGTTTAAACTAACATTTTGATATGCTTTAAGTGTTTTATATCCATATATTTTATTTTCGGCAAGTCGTAATTACAACATCGTATGACATTGTCTCCTTTGATGCTCATAAGTTTCTTCAAATTGCGTTAGTAGGCCTATCTGATAACAGCAAATCAGTAAAAGAATAAAAACTGCCCTACGAAAGATCTCCATGATTAGCCGGCTCTTGCGCTTGCTGTTTTCCCAGCTTGAGACTTTCTGTGCAATGAACGGATGAACTTAAGCACGTGTGTGGTTTTGTTCACTATTTCTGATTCACTTGCATTAAGGGCAGTGTGAAAGCGAACCGCTCCAAACAAACAAAATCAACATTGTATTCGGTCCGGACCAAAGCATCGGACTTTGATGGAAGATTTGGATGGAAATTGACATCTATAGACGGAAGTAGATAAAGTGCAATAAAATAAACAGTTAAATATGTATTTGAGATGTTTTCTTTCCACTAGTCTGAACGAAGACACGATATGGAAGCAAATCTTGAAATTCACCAGTGCTTTGCCTGAAGTGTTTTGAAAACAACTGAGCGCAGAATGAAAGCGCCTCTAAGACTGATCTGAGAGCTGTGCTGAATCTGTCACAGCTGACACACTGAATTAGGCTCCTGCAGAACAGCACTAATGCCTATTGTCCTCACGCCTTCTCTGATTGGCCCGTTCGAATCCCTGGGGTCACGTGACCTCCTGGCTCTCTCCTGATTGATGTGTGGAGGGTTTTTCATTTGATTCAGTTCTAAAATGCTGATTTTAATGGGTTTTTGACCTCAATCTCTTATAAGCGTTTCCAAGCCCAGACGAAGATTAGAGGAGGGAGATTATGATTTCAGCCAGCAATGGAACAACAAAACAAGACCTGCATTGTTACCCGCCGACATCATGTATTTTATAGCTTAATACTGTAAACTTTGGGCAAAAGTGTCCTCGGAGCAGCTGGTGTTGGCCTCATTAGGAGGTTCCCATGATTGTGAAGAAAGGCGGATTGGTCTCAGCGCAGCAGAGAAAGCAGGAGAGAGCCGGGCTGGATTAAAAACCCCTCACTGTTCACATGTGACGGCACACAGCGGTAAACACGAGGTGTTTCTCTGCCTCCATCTGTAATCTGAGAGTCAATCTGTCCATCAGACATGCTTTACAGCTCAATAACGCAAACAGCAAGAGTCTAACGGACAAACCCTAAACACACAGCAACCACATTACTATTCTGTTTACTTGAAATACTTAATTTATTAATTTAGGCGATGTTCAGTTAGATTGGACATCTACAAGGGTTTCTGTTGTTGAAGTTTTGTGGTTATCATTGAGCTGAAGAATAGAGCACTGAATTTACTGCATAACAAGTTTCACTCAGAAATTGTTTGTAAATTTCACAAATAAAGGACGTAGAAAGACTGAAATAGTATTTTCTTGTCATATATAGTCAATGTTTACAGTGTAAGTTGTATGTTGCTTCATTCAATGAATGCAGTGTGTGCTAATGCCGATGACAAACTAAAAACATATGTTTGAAATGAAGAAAAATGAACTTGACTTAAAAAGGAGTAAAATAAAGTACGTACACTGTAAATAAAAAGATTTTTCACCACTGTAAATACTTACAATTTGACAAGAAAATACTGTTTCAGTTGTTCCACTTCAAAATGTCACATGTAATTTAATGTGTTGCTTGTTGTTTATTTGTAATTATTTGCGATGTTTCTCAGTAGAAATTGTGATGTTTCAGTGTATTTATACATTTTGATAATTTTACTTGAATTGGTGAAGTGGGTTGTTTCTTTGTGTGTGAATTTCTTTGAAAAATGTACGTGCAATAACTTGAAAAAGACATGTTTTCCTTATTGTTTTTCAGCCAGATTGAGGCTGTTTGAGTGCAGACGCGTCAGAGCTGCTCACGGAGAACCGTCTGCAGAAGAAACGCTGCATGAAGCTGTACTGCTGTGCTTGCTGAGCAATTAAACTGCACAAGTGGGCCGAGTGTGTGTGTGTGTGTGTGTGTGTGTGTGTGTGTGTGTGTGTGTGTGTGTGTGTGTGTGTGTGTGTGTGTGTGTGTGTGTGTGTGTGTGTGTGTGTGTGTGTGTGTGAGTGTGTGTGTGTGCGTGCGTGCCTCGGGTCTTTTAAGATTATGCAAATGTGAGGAGGATTTGGAGCGTCTCTGTGTGTTGTTGTGAATTCTCACACTGCAGATATATTATGATCATGATCATGATCTGCTCATGTTCTACAGTCACAGCCTGTTCAAACACACTAACCCTCCATCAGCACAAAACATCAGCTTGAGAACACAAGCAAAATCACATTTACAGTAATGCACTTCTTCTGCCTCATTCTGACACTTTACAGCTCAAATATCATGTGCTAGGTTTAACAGAACCCTTTAAACTGGGGTCCTGGGACTGCAAGAGTGCTAAATATTAACTAAATACACTAAATATATTTTTAAATACATTTGTACATTTAAGTGTTAATAAATTAATATTTAATATTGAAAAATATAAAATTGTAATATTTAATTATTTTTTCAGAGTATAAATTGGGGCTTTATACAAGAAATAACACAGATGCCTTATGAATTTGAGAAATACTTTAACTGAAATATCTCTGCTTGAAAATGATTCCCTTGTAAAGGACTATTGGTCATTTTTACAGGTGATGGATCAGACTTTAGTGAAGGGTTCGAGTGTCGGGGAAGACGTGGTCCCTGCGCTGGACACTTAAGCATCCGTCACACAGAGGTCACACGGAGTGCAGCGGTGCATGCTGGGAAAGAGGACATTCCAGAGCCCCGTGTCCCAAACCCTGCTACTGAAGATAAAGACGAGAACAACAGAGACGCAGCAGACAGACCGTCTTTGTCCTGCCCCCCCCCCCCCCGTCTTCATCCTGAGTCCTGAGACCACACACTCACACACACACATACACACTTACTCACTCACTAAAACACACACACACACACACACACACACACACACACACACACACACACACTCTCTCTCACACACTCTCTCTCTCCTCTCTCTCTCTCAACACACTCACACACTCACACACACACACACACACACACACACACACACACACACACACACACACACACACACACACACACACACACACACACACACACTCACACACACACTCACTCTCTCACTCTCTCACACACACACACACACACACTCACTCACACACACACACACACACACACACACACACACACACACACACACACACACACACACACACACACACACACACACTCTCTCTCTCTCTCACAGACACAACACACTCACACACACACACTCTTCTCTCTCTCACACACACACACACACACACACACACACACACACACACACACACACACACACACACACACACCTCTCTCTCTCACACACACACACACACACACACACACACACACACACACACACACTCTCTCACTCTCTCTCTCTCTCTCACTCACACACACACACACACACACACACACACACACACACACACACACACACACACACACACACACACACACACACACACAGCAGCACAACATCACAGCATTAGTCTGATTAATCTCAAACTGAGAAACACCTCACAGGAAGACGAGCAAACACACTGGTCTCATTCTGAGCTCTAATAACTGATCGTTTCAGTGTCAGCTTC
>CM049796.1:42893772-42908772 GCA_027422405.1 Ptychobarbus kaznakovi | reverse complement strand
GGCCCATGTACAGTTTAAGTCGCCATTGCAGGATGTGCAAAATGTTAATGATTTAATAAAAGGAGGGATTATTTAAAAGCATTTTGTTTTTATTTAGTAGAGCAGCTACAGCTGTTTTTACATAATAGATTTTTACATAGCCTAGTCACTGAAGTCAATGATTATTCTTTGATAAAGTAAATGTGCTTTGCTCACTGTATAATGTGTTCGTTGTTTGAATAACCGTGGAAATGCGGTGTTATAATTAGAAACTTAAAATGTATTTTTATTAAACCTGTGATCATCAGGTTAAATAGGAGTTTAGTCTAACTAAAATATGTGACATAAATTGTACTTGCCTAAAAGGGATTTTATGATGTGTTGTAGGTTATACGTGATTGTCGGTGACCCTCTTGAGCGAGAAAGCTTCGGAAAATGGAAAAAAAACAACAACAACAACAACAACAACAAAAATATAGCTGCAAGCAGCGATTACCAGGGTTCAATAATTTTAAGACCTAAGGTGGTATGCTTTTAGGGTCTAGGCCAGGGGTCTCAAACTCGTGGCCCGGGGGCCAATTGAGGCCCGCAGGATGATATTTTGTGGCCCCCTAGTTGACATCAAAGTTTAGTGTTAGTGCGGCCCGCACGTTATTCTCAAATGCACCTTTTTGCTGAGTCTTGCCACACTTTTATTTTATTTTTTATCACTTATGGGCTACCATGGAAAGTCTCGTGACAGCTTCCGGCGGTGATATTTCCCCCCATTTTAAATTCTTATTATCCAATGAAAGGTTAGACTTTTGTGAATTTTTTAAATAAGGATCAAAAGGATTAACAATGCAGATTAATTTTCACAGCCGCCTTTGATCATATTTACCAAAGGTGCCAAAATGTTTGGCCATGACTGTATATATATATACATACACACATAAATATACCTTCCGGAAGTCCGTAACTCATTCTGGGCATGCGCTAGGACTTTCCTTACCATAATAACTCGGATTGCTGTAAAAACTCGTCTTTGGTGGGGAAGCGTTGCCTCTTAATTGATGAGATATAGTTATTTGTGTGCATAGTCACTTTTTGTTGGTGCACTTTTGTATCGTGTTGTTATTTTTATATGATAATCTACATTAGAACTTTGTTGTGGGGCCATTGTGACCTAAAGGTTAGAGAGCCAGACTTGTAACCCAGAGGTTTTGTAGGGATTGTAGGAGGGGGGAGTGAATGACCAGTGCTCTCTTCCACCTTCAAACCCACGACTGAGATGAAACCCTTGATCAAGAACCGAACCCCCAACTGCTCCCCGGGCTCTGCAGCATAAATGGCTGCCCGCTGCGGGTGTGTGTACACGGTGTGTGTGTGTGCACTTGGATGGGTTAAATGTTGAGCACAACTTTCGAGTATGGGACACCATCCTTGGCCACACTTTCCCTTTTTTTCCCCACCTAAGTAGTGTGGATGCTTCCTGAGATTTATGAAAGGAACAGGATTATATGTGAGAGTTTCACATTCACAATCTGCTGGAGGAAGGGTAGCCTGGTAAAACCAAACTCTGCTACTTCGCTTTGATTCGTGGACAGAGTCTGGAAGGGTATAATCGACAAGCGTTTACTTTCTCGTGCGGGGGGGGGGGGGGGCTTGTCTGAAGTTTAAAATCATTGGTGAACCCGTAAGCCAATCACACAACGTTTGGTTATGGCGTATGTTATACGCCGGCTCAGCCGCCTCGAACTGAGCCGATGTTGAAATAAATGAACTAGTTGAAATTAATAACCAAACTCACCATTTGTATGCGACGTGTGCTTCGTCGACGACGAGGTTGTCTTGGTGTAGGGTTGATGCCAACATAGCTCGCCATTTTGGATTGAGAATCCAGGATTCGGGGATGCCAAATATAAGGCTGAAATTCCCCTCCCTGATTTCTGGATCATTGTGCACCCCAAGCTGTGTTTAGCTGCCTCCTTAACCTGATCGTCCATGAGGGCCACCAAGGGGGACACAATCACAATTATCACCTTTGGCCTCCCCAGTTTCTCACTGATGATCGGTAACAGTTGATAAATTAAACTTTTCCCAAAACCTGTCGGGAGTAGGGCCACAACATCACCTCCATTCAAAACGTGAACCAAACACTCTTCTTGTTCGGGCTTCAGAATATTCTCCACAACAGAGCGAAGAGCATCCCGTGTTTCCATGTCTGCTGTTATCTTAGATTTCCCTAACCTAAACTACAATCTTAAACTCGGCGCTTAGCGTCCACGTCACGGCTCTCAGCCCCAGGCTGGCCAGGCTGGATTGAGAAACCACACTGGGGGTGAAACTGGGATATTACCATGCCTTTTTTTTGAGCCCCGCCCGACCTCCATCACCTCCTCTGGTCTCCGTCGTCACCTCCACTCTATTTGTTTGACCTCCATCACCTCCTCCACCCTCACCTCTCTAATGCTACCTTGTTTTATTATTGTTCAAGTCACACAATAAAGGTTCACTCGAAGGTTTCATGTCGTTCTTATTTCTCCATCACTAGCGTTACACAGTTCTCTACTTGATGCTGCAGTCAGGAGTTCACTGAAGCTGACTCAAACTGATGATAAACAGGCAAACATCCAAGCCTCAAGCTTCAGATTTTCATCTCAGTAATACTATCAAATTTATTGTGACATTGTGCAAAAACAAAGTCCATGCCTTTAAAGTGGTCATACCAAAATTCTGTTGATCTTTTGACATGTAAGAGTTTATTGTTCTATAAAAACATCCTGCACGTTTCAGAACTCAACTTTGTAGTTAGTCTAAAAACGGCTAATATTGGAGACAGCTTGTGGAATGTTCTACTCTGTGATGTCATAGTGTGGCTAAACCCCGCCTCCACAGACAAAGATCAACGCCTCGACATCACTGCCTGTTTAGCCCCGCCCACCGAGTCTACACTACACATGTAGTGTTCACGATAGAGGCGAATGCACAGGTCTACGATAAAGATGCTGTGAAGACAACAAGGCATTGTGCAGAGCCAAGTTTGCATTGCCTTCCGTCTGATCCCACCGATGCAGCTTTCACTACTTTAGGAGCAGAGTTTCCATATACTTGTCTACTATATACTAGAGGACAAACTAATTAGCTTATATTTTCCTGCACTCTAGTATTGGGTTGCGTACATGGCATATTAATATTGAGCTCTTTTAGCTCAAACCCTGGTGCAGCCAAATGAGCTTAATTATACGAAAATATCAATTATTTCCTCCAGTAAGTGTATCTTGAATTGAGGTTGACAAAAATACTGATGAAGAACACACACGAGTTCATTAGTGTTCATGAAGAGTTCAGCTTTAACACGTCAACAAATCATCAAGTCCATTAAACTCACTGCGCTGGATAACATGAGCGAAGACAGACACACATGAACATTCATTATAACCAGCACTGACTGTGTCTGAATAAAGATGAGCAGGACACCAAACACGCTCGACTTGTGCTCCTCAGATCTTCTCTATCAATCCCACAGATGCACATCTACTGACCAGGAGATCACAGAGACGCTCGATTGATCAAGAAACCACACGGCGATGAGCAGCCAAAAGAAACATACACACGAATAAATGCACCTCAAGGATGAAAGACCATCATTTATTATACTGAAATATCTCCACAGCAGCTCTTCATCATCTTCGTCATCACAAAGCGTCTCCTGAGCTTCACTCTCAGTGTTTTCTGGGATTTACAGTACAGACTCAAACAAATACAACACTGGCGTATAACGGAGCGCAATAATGCTGCAGGGGTCAAAGGTCACCGGAGATGTTTTAAACTACAGCGCATGAGTTCAGAGAGTAATGCTCACTAACTAAAACCCATTAAACTTTATGTGAGGGGTTAATTGAAAAAAAGCTGAAATAAAATACTAATATAACAGAAATGTAGCATTGTACACTAACTGAAATACGCTGATCATAGCATTCAATAAATAAATACAAAATGAATTAAACCTAAATAGTAATATCAAAATAACTAACTCTTAGACTAAGCTCAGCTACAAATTGATAACATGATTGATTGATTAACGAGCTGTTAATGAATCCCTTGATCCACTGCTGATTCACAGTCTCTAGTGTTTAAGGGTGAATACCAATTCTCTGTCTTACCCCTTCCCCCTAGTTTAGCGCGTTCACGTGAGAGTAAGGGCTAATTCTGGTTTTGATCGAGGGGAAGTGGTAGATAGCCCTTAAAACCAAGCTTTTTCTCGAGCTTACTTGAAACCAAGGGGTACCCAGAACACACTGCGGCCAGATCATCCAGAGAGTCCCATAAATGTAAGTATTTTCGGCTTAAATAATTGATTTAAAAATTACAATAGTCTTGTTTAGTGCTCTACACAGTCCTGTAACTTAAGGTGCGTTCATACCAGACGCGAATGGAGCGAATAAATCGCGCTATTCGTGAGTAGTTGGACGCTTGGACATTTTGAGTTTACTCGCTTCATTCGCGCGTGAAATTCACTACACAACAGTCCTCCATTGTTGTTTGTGATTTTCTGCGTCCGCTCGTAATCATGTCACTGCTAGAGCAAGCTCCTGATTGGTTAATGGCGCGAATATCCGCCAAAGTTCAGATTTTTCAACTCGCGCTTCAAACGCCCCAAATGCTCAATTCGCGCCGCGTCATTCGTGCGAATAGCGCCGCAGGATTGTCTATCGCGTTTACATTGACTTAACATGTAAATCATTCACGCGTAACGCTTCATTCGCGTCTGGTGTGAACGCACCTTTACATATATATTTGCAACCATGTTCTTAATTGAAACATTTTTAAAAATCGCTAGTTTTCTACGCTAACGTTACATTGCTGATTTGCACAACAGTCCCGCATTTCTCTGACTAGAGAAAACATCACTAAAACCCACGCAATCAACAAACACACACTTGCAGACGGCAAGTTTGTGATCAACATGTGTCACCTCTGGTGACGTAGCAGCCAGCTAGCGACGATGTATGATGACGTAACAGTAACCAAGTGGTGTCTCAATTCATACGG
This sequence comes from Ptychobarbus kaznakovi, assembly GCA_027422405.1. Taxonomy (NCBI): domain Eukaryota; kingdom Metazoa; phylum Chordata; class Actinopteri; order Cypriniformes; family Cyprinidae; genus Ptychobarbus; species Ptychobarbus kaznakovi. The sequence goes on along the minus strand of CM049796.1, from coordinate 42,903,759 downwards.
GGGTGTTTTCACCCCTAGCGCTTACCCCTCGAAACCCAGTGGTAAGCGCTAGGGGTAAGACAGAGAAATGGGATTCACCCGAAGTCTTAATTTGGTTTTCTAGTGTGAAATAAAGATATCAGCTGCCTTTGTAAATTAAATCATCTCACAGACGTATAAATTAAGCGTTATCGTTAGTTCTGGCAGGTCACGTGATTCAAGCGTGCATCGGCTGATCACATCTACCTATAGGTATACAACACCTTCCTATATAAGCTCTATTCAGCATTAATCAGCAGCTTATCCCGCTTGCTCAGGAGCAAATTAGACGGCGAATTCCATCTCTGTGGGAAAGCGTTCAATCAGGGATTTTCAGGGGTTCGTTTCCCACCGGATTCAACAAGTTTGTGAACTTTAACAGGAATTCACCACGATTGATATAAGCTGATAGACTCGGAAGTGACCTGAACAAGCATTGCTTCTCACAACGATATATCATTGACTCTTTGCCTGCAATTCATCGCTGAAGTTGTGCTAATGTGACTGCATCAACAACACTTTTACACGAGATCTGGAAGAACCTCGTTAAAGTTCGTTTGACATTCTGTGTTTTTGCCAATTAAACTCTTTGCGGCTGTTATGTTTAGGGCCCAAACTAACTCAGATAGACATAAATATATGCCCTTTACTTAATTTCCCTAATTAACCATTTAAATTAATTAAACAATTTAAGTACGTGATATTATACCTGAACTAAAATGTTCAGAAAAACATCCCTGTTATCTGTTTTTGGAATTAGCATTGTATGTGTTTTATAATAACTGTACAACTTTTAATGTATGCAATATTTCAAATCCATTATACAACAACACACTTTGATTTAAAGATATCAAACCGACTGTGAAAATCTCTAAATATTATTCCCTATAATGCACAAGGCTTGGTTTTTCATATTATAACTTTATTGTGTTATAACCTTATTTTTCATGTTTTAGATGGTTTATACTGGTTTTATAGTATAATATAACATACTTAAATTATTTTTTTAATTTTATCCCCCTGGAAATTAAGCCTTGTGCAATGTAAAGGACATATATTTATGTCTATCTGAGTTAGTTTGGGCTCAAAACATAACAGCCGCAAAGAGTTTAATTGGCAAAAAAATGAATGTCAAACAAACTTTATCGAGGTGCTGGAAGAAGAAAGATATCAAGGAGGGTTAAATCATCCACTTAACATTTAACCCTTTATTCATCTCTGAATGTCTTATTTCATTCTCATTGCCTTATGCTGTGTTGGCAATTATGCTTAGTTCAAATATTGCTCGTTGTTTAAGGCAGTTGTTCAGTAACATGTTAGTTGCTAGGCATGCTGTTGCTTTAGGCTCATTGGTTGTATTTTGACACGCTGGTAACATTACCCAGTTAGTCTTACCACAGCCAGGCTTGTTTTTAATGTTGCGTAGGGCTGTCTGATATGAAACAGGCTTGCTGCTTAAGGCTCATCTAGTATTGGGAATACTGTTTCATTAAACCTATCCTGCTATTATTTCCAAACGCTGTGTTTTAAGTTAGTGATATGCTGTTGCTATAATCAGTGCATCTGTAACGTGCTTGTATGTAGACTTTGCTACCAAAGGTTATTAATGCTAACGATTATCTGGATAAGGGCAACATAAACTTCGGGTATTGACCACATTCTGTACTGCATTAAAGGGGCATGCTGCTCTTCTCAGCTGCTTATTAAAGAGCACCCCTTCACTGCTTCTCTTCTTAAAGGCCATGCTGCCCCAGTCTATGCTATTTCAGAAGGCATTTGCTTTATTGGGAATTTGCTTGCTTTTAGGGCTTATCTAGTGCTCAGTATCATGTTTGTTGCTAGACATGCTTGTTGCTTTAAGCTATTGGTTGTTACTGCAAGTGCTGGTACTTGGTTAAATTTGCAACAGTAAGAAGCTAATGTTTAAGTTGTTGTTTAGGCCATCTGATTGTTGCTGTTTATGGCTCATCTAGTTATTGTGACTGCTATTTGCCTAAGTTTCTCTGACTACTGCAACATGCTGTCATTATGCAAGCAACATGCTTGTTACAAAGCTGTCGAGTGCATTGGTAAGGATTTCTGTCTTCGTTCACATGGGTTGTCAGATTGAGGACACGTAACATAACGAGAACAATGTCAATGGGAGACGACAAACCTGTAAACTGATAAGTTGATTTGAGTTATTATATATGAGTTGATTTTAACCATCATTGCTTGCTTCTATGGCTGCAGTACATTGTGTTCGCTGCAAATTTGGGCCTATCGTTTGTGTTGGGGGGGGGGGGGGTTACGGGCCTATCGTTTGTGTTGTTAATATTGCTGCTCATTCATGACGGGCTGCATGGATGGGCAGGGAGTTTTTTGCACAGAGCAGAACCATACCGCCAAACCAAAACTTTCTGGTAAGTATCTATCATTTTGACGATAGTGGTCCTGACATAAATGATCAAATGTGAGAGAGCTTTAAAAACAGTGCTTTAAAGTCTTTATAATGATTCAAGCGGTCTGCAGCTAATATCAGGACTGTACTTTAATTAAATCATTATTCATGTTGGAATCCAATTTTGCATCAACGTTTCCAATTCAAGCTCTTGCTTTACAGCAGGTTACAAATTAATCAAACAGTTCTGAACTCAACTTAATCAACACTGAACTGATCTGAATCAACACTGAACTGATCTGAACCGAATCAACACTGAACTGAACTAAATCAACACTAAACTGAACTGAATCAATACTGAACTGATCTGAACTGAATCAACATTGAATTGAACTGATCTGAATCAACACTGAACTGAACTCATCTGAACTGAATCAACACTGAATTGAACTGATCTGAATCAACACTGAACTGAACTGATCTGAATAAACACTGAACTGAACTGATCTGAATAAACACTGAACTGAACTGATCTGAATCAACACTGAACTGAATCAACACTGAACTGAATTGATCTGAATCAACACTGAACTGAATCAACACTGAACTGATCTGAATCAACACTGAACTGATCTGAATAAACACTGAACTGAACTGAATCAACACTGAACTGAACTGAATCAACACTGAACTGATCTGAATCAACACTGAACTGAACTGAATCAGCACTGAACTGAACTGATCTGAATCAACACTGAACTGAATCAACACTGATCTGAATCAACACTGAACTGAATCAACACTGAACTGAACTGATCTGAATCAACACTGAACTGAACTGAATCAACACTGAACTGAAATGATCTGAAATGAATCAACACTGAACTGAACTAAGTCAACACTAAACTGAACTGAATAAACACTGAACTGATCTGAATCAACACTGAACTGATCTGAACTGAATCAACACTGAACTGAACTGATCTGAACCAACACTGAACTGAACTGATCTGAATCAACACTGAACTGATCTGAAATGAATCAACACAGAACTAAACTGATCTGAATCAACACTGAACTGAACTGAACCAACACTGAACTGATCTGAATCAACACTGAACTGAAATGATCTGAAATGAATCAACAATGAACTGAACTAAATCGACACTAAACTGAACTGAATCAACACTGAACTGATCTGAATCAACACTGAACTGATCTGAATCAACACTGAACTGATCTGAATAAACACTGAACTGAAATGAATCAACACTGAACTGAACTAACAATTAACTGAATCAACACTGAACTGAACTGAATCAACACTGAACTGATCTGAATCAACACTGAACTGATCTGAATTAACACTGAACTGAATCAACACTGAACAGAACTGAAATGAATCAACACTGAACTGATCTGAATCGACACTGAACTGATCTGATTGATGATCCTATTGTCTTCTGTAGAGCTGCTTTATAGCTCAAATTCAGTTTGTTTTATAACGGTTGAATTTCACAACATCCACACTCTTATTTTCCTGTTTATCACCGTGAAGCTGCTTTGAAATGATCTGTATTGTATAAACTGCTATAGAAATAAATGTGACTTGATTTTTTCTTAACTGAACATTGTCATTTTCTGGATGCCTGATTCTACTTCATAATTCTGCATGCCAAATGTTTTGTTTTATTGTGAGCTTTGTTTCAGTAAAATAAAATACAATTAAATAAACCCCAACCCTATAAATAAAATGAAATAAAATAAAACCAAACACATAAAAATAAATAAATTAAAATAAGATAAAACTAAATTAAATAATAAATTAAATAAATAAATAATAATAAAATAAATAAATAAAACAAAACAAAATAATAATAAAAAAATTTAAATAAATACAAATTTAATAAAACCAAATTAAATAAAACAAAACAATATAAAATAAAATAAAAAACCGAATAACAAAAAAAACATAAAAAAATTAATTCATAAAAAATAATAATAAATAATAATAATAATAAATAACACAAAGCAAGATAAAATGAAACAACAAAATAAAATAAAACAATTAAAGTAAAATAAATAAAACTAAAATAAATAAATAAAACAATAGTGGTCTACTGCCCCGATGGTCTGAACTCAGTCAGTCCCTGAGTGTGATTCTTTAACTGTGTCCCTCATGAACCCAGAGCTGAAGTGCATCAGTGATTTGTGTGGATCTGGTGTGCAGGTTTGCTCTGGCTATGAGGAGGTTGTGTGTCCTCTATTTCTGGTGCATGAGCGCTCTGAGCCGCAGCCACTCGCTCAGTCTCTGGACGGTTCTCTTGTCTCGCGAGAGCTCGCTGACGGCTCTCTGGAGCTTCTCCTGGTTTCTCTGCAGATACTGAAGACCCTCGGCCTGCATCTGCTCCAGCTTCTCCTCTCGGCTCTCGTCCAGAGCCACGTCTTCACTCATGTATGGGTTAAAGCGGAAGTACGTGTTCGGCGGGAGCAGAGCGTCCAGCATAGTGTGCACTTCTGAAACACAAACACAGAGACGGAGACTCACTGTCTGATCCATCTGATCAACTCTGTTTACTCTGGGCTCGTCAGTGCTGCATCAGCATTGCATCTTATGCTCCTCTTTTACTCCATTTAAACTGCTAAATTAAATCGTTTGTGAAATCATTTGAAAATAACAAACACAGAGATTTATTCTGCTTATGTTTTACGAATGAGGCTCAGTGAATCACATCATATAATGAATCACTGTAAATAAAATCATAATTTCAGCAGCTGCGAGTCTCGCACCGGGAGGAAGGGAATTAATCTGGATTTATAAATGACTTGTATGATTATAGCGCGAGCTGGTTTAATCTCAGATGGAGCAAAGGCTTCTGGGTAACACATGTTCCTCCGTCACGAGCGCTGCATTACTGAGAGATTATCATTAACAAAACTAAAAGATGCCAAGATGACATTTCTCATTTTCACTGTTAATTGACTTCCTAATTTAGTTGCTGGTTTGATTAATTTGCATTGCTTAATTAACTTAACTCAGTAATGTAGTTGCTTATTTACTCTATTTGCATTGATAGGTTAACTTACTTGACTAAATGAAGGGACTGAAGGAAATAAAGGGGAGCGCACATCTAAATCTGATTCCATCTGAAGTTGTGAATTTAATTTGTATTAAAAATGTGAATATTATATAACAAATGAATGGAAAATATGTGGATGGAAAGACAGATAGCAAAACTAAAACCATAAAAAACAGTCATTATTTGAAAGACAAAAAATTTTTATAAATATACAAAAAAATATTATATTGCATTTCTCATTTTTGAGAAACAAAAACAAAAACTTAATAAACCTATACAGACATATAAAAAAAAATGTTTAACGAAAATTGTCAAAAAAAGCACAAAAAAAAAAAGCTACAAAAAGCAACAAAATAACTTTTTTTTTTAAGATTTATTTTTGGTCTTTTTGCCTTTGTGTTAATAGGACAGTAATTGCTGTCAGAAGGCAAAGTGTGGCAGAGAAAGGGGGAATGGGATCAGGATTCAAACTCAGAACGCCTGTAGCACAGCAAAAAAAGACTAAAACTTAAAGTAAAAAAAATATCTAAACAGCCTAACTGAGAGCTAGGAGAGTGTGTCTGACCCTCGGTGGCGGTGGCGCTGCTGATGACGTGGCTGAGTTTGGTCTTCAGGCTAGTGTAGGAGACGCTGGTTCTTCCGGTCGTCTGGAAGCGTCCCGTCCCCAGAGACACCACACACTGCAGCGGGACGTCCGGCCACAGACATTGACACTCGTGGATGGCCAGAGCCGTGGGGTTATTGATCAGCATCCCGCCGTCCTGCACACACACAACACATGGACTACAATGTCAAGATGACTGAGACGGCCAATCAAATCAAAGGGGGGAGGACTTTAGTTCATAGACGCAGAGTTTCAATTTTAAACAGTGAAAGAGGAAACATTTTGCTAAACATTTAATATTTGACACCTGTTTTATACACAAAAAAATGCTGGGTTATTTTTTTAACCCAATTGCTGGGTTCAGCCCTTTAGGTCATTTTATTGGGTTGTTTTTAATAATTGTTATCCAGGTGCTGGTTTGCTATTCTGTAACTAAGTTGCTGGGTCATTTTAACGCTGGGTTGTTTTTTAACCCAATTGCTGGGTTCAGCCAGTTAGGTCATTTTATTTGGTTGGTTTTAATATTTGTTAATCAGGTGCTGGGTAGCTAATGTGTAACTAAGTTGCTGGGTCATTTTAACGCTGGGTTATTTTTTAACCCAAATGCTGGGTTCAGCTCATTGGGTCATTTTATTGTGTTGTTTTTAATATCTGTTAATCAGGTGCTGGGTAGCTAATGTGTAACTAAGTTGCTGGGTCATTTTAACGCTGGGTTATTTTTAACCCAATTGCTGGGTTCAGCCAGTTAGGTCATTTAATTTGGTTGTTTTTAATATTTGTTGCCCAGGTGCTGGGTAGATATTCTGTAACTAAGTTGCTGGGTCATTTTAACGCTGGGTTATTTTTTTACCCAATTGCAGAGGTTAGCCTGTTAGGTAATTTTATTGCGTTGTTTTTTATATTTGTTACCCAGGGGTTGGGTAGCTATTCTGTAACTAAGTTGCTGGGTCATTTTAACACTGGGTTATTTTATTCTACCCCACCGCTGGGTTGAGCTGGTCTCTGATGAAAACCCAGCTGCTGAGTTATAGTAAGAGCGTGCTTTCTGCGTCCTCTTCAGAAGAGAGTGGTTCACAGCACCGCTGATTTGGTGCACTTCTTCAGCAAATTATACATTTATTTCATTTATAAAGTCTTTAATGTGGTGTTAATTATATTATTTTTTTACACAATGCAACATAAGGACAAGATGTCAGCTGCGTCAAAAGCGGTCCCTTCGCATGATGGAAACGCCTTTGCCTTGCGTAACATAAATGCATTTTATTCGTTATAATACGGAGTGTAATTTAATTTGATGTTAAATATGTTCTCTAATCTCAGTACTGGTTGCTTTTGGGCAGGTTTTGGAGTCACGCCATGAGAATTACCACTATTTCAGTAAAAAGTGATTACAGAAATGGTTGAATACACTTAAATTAAAATGCTACTTTTAAATATGAATTTTTTTATATCTAAAATGCTTGTTAAACGAGTTTAAATGTATGTAATATTGTAAACTATGCTGTACACTCACCCAAATAAATTGAATTTGTCTTGTATTTAGTCCATGCATTCTTGCTTAATATTAAATGCTCATTTTTGATTATTGCTGTTGCCTCTAGTAATTATGTGTGTGATTTTTAATGTCCAGCCCATTTTAAGCCAGCATTATAATACATTTTAAACAATAGATGACTTAAATAAAATAACCCAGCATGTGTTCTGTCCAATATTTACCCAGAGCTGGGCTGCCGAATAACACAAGTTGGGTTGTTTTTAACCCAGCATGTTTTAGTGTAATAGAACAATTAAACAACCAATATTGAGTTATGCAGTTATTGAGTTTTAGGGGTCAAATTTCATTTTGAGTTTATCTGAATTTTGTTCTGAGCTGTTTCTGACATAATAACCATATAATTAATAATAATAAATGTGTATTTTAAAATGAAAATATTGTTTGCTATTAGTTCTAATGGATTACTTTACAACACATTCTAGTTCTTACACTGGATTTAATTTGCTTTAAATCTTTTAATTGCAGTGACGTAAAATTACATGTTTTTGTCAAATTCAGAGTTTAGAATGTATTATTTCTGTAATTCATAACAGAATGTGATGAGACAATAGACATTAGCAAAGCTGTTTTCAGCACACTAGGCATATGATTAAGAATGAACGTGCGTATAAAAACTACTATTTGCTAATAGTTTAAATCAAAACATCCTAGATGTTGTATTTTTTCCTTTATTCCTGTCTTAAATCCCTTAAAATCATTGAAAATTTTCATTCAAAATCTAAATAATTTTAAGACATGGTTTGGGCCCTGAGTTCTTCATTAGTAATTGACTTTGGCGTGAAATGGAGGATTATGAAATCTGTTAATCTGGTTGGTGATCTGATTATTATTATTATTTTGTTTCCCTGAAAGACAAATAATGCAGTCCGCTCTGAGGATCTGCATCTGATTTCTAAATAACAGCGGATGATGATGGGCAGGGGCCTCATTAGCACACAGACCCGCAGGGGCCCGAGAAGAACCAGAGCCCAAGGCCCCTTTCATCATCACACACTGCGTAAGAGCCGCAAGAGATGGAGAACAAAGTCTGAGTGCAGAAACCTTCAGAACACAACATGAAGAGCTGCTTCATCTTCTGAAGACTCAAACAAGCCTTTATCAATCTGAATCAGTGACATTTACCCCGGTAACACCACAGTTACTGCCACTCCCACAGTAAATCAGAGTAAGTGAATATGGCTGGTGGATCTTATCTTGATGGCACTGCTGCTAGCTTTATGGCCTTATGATTTCAGCAATGTGGAAAATACGGACGGAGTCACAAAATCTAATTTAACAGTAATCACAGAATGTGAGATCTTCACTACAACCTGCTAAAAGAACATTTCCATTCAACTTTACATTAATGACGAATCACATCCGATCGTCCTAATAAACACTCACTATCCTCCTAAAACACAGCAGCAGCAGCTTTATAATACACCTGTCTGTAACCATCATCAGTGCATGATTAAAAATCATTCAATTACTCTTTTAAATGACTGTCCTTTTCTGCTGATGTAATCAAGGTCGTGTGGGCGAGGAAATAAACATGAACCAATAACAGCACAGCTCAACATTCACAACCTAATCAAACTGATCTCAGATACTTGAAAAAGGGAGGAATACTAGAAGAATACAGTCTGCTAACAATGTGATATTGACAAAAAAAACTTTATCAAGAAATATGTATTTATGCCAAAAAAAAATATCTGGGATTTTGTTGATAATGACAATTAGACAATATTATTTTTTTATGAGAATAATCTTCATGTTCTGTTGTTCCACATTCAGTGACTCAATTAACGTCCATGAGTCCAGGCCTGCGTTCTCCTCTCACATGAGGTCGCCATCTTTCTCTTCATCTTAACTTTTTCATTCATTCCACACCACCTGTCACTTAGCACTCATCAGCTGTTCCCTATTTGAACTACTCACTACCAGCTTGGTCTTATCAATATGTGCTATTATATGTTTAAACCTCTTTTCATCCCTCTGGATGGTTAGATTGCTCTCACAGGCTGATTGATGAGTTTTGTGTTTATTCTGTATAAGGTTTGTCTGTGTTCTGTTACAGAGTACGTTTTTTCGTTTTGCCTGTTGGCTTTTATTTATTTAAAAAGAACTTGATGACCTGCATTGGACCAGATATCCATTTTCTCCCGGGTTCACGCTGCGTCGTGACATTAACTCCATTACGTTCATTACCTTTATAAGAGCAAGTTTTTAGATGAATGCATCATCTTTCTTGTTCAATTCTTACATTTTATCAATTAATTATGTTAGAATAAAACAACATGAACGACCGTTAGCAATCAGATGAAATCCGTATTAATAAAATCAATCTTTGCACCACAGAAGCATGTATTTG
>CM049796.1:42885921-42893672 GCA_027422405.1 Ptychobarbus kaznakovi | reverse complement strand
GACGAGGGTTTTCGCTCCAGCGCTCTGAATTAATGGCAGAAAAACCAGATGAGTCACAGAACAACAGACGAGACGCCAACCGAGGAGCTGATGAGTGAGAAAACCTGACAAAATACACTCTGATTCAAGAAATAACAGATGAAATCAAATCTGAATATCTTCTGTCCAAGTAATCCGGCCTTGTGTGTGAGATGTTTTAACTGGAAAACTATTTGGGAATTTTTAAACATTTTTCTCACGTTTTTTAAAAGTTATATAAATATTATGCCAAACCGCGGGCCATGCCCCCCCAAGCGAGTTACTGCGCCCCCCACTCAGGGGCGGACTTAACCAATAGGTGAGGTAAGCCCTACTTAGGGCCCTGTATTTGTGTTATGGAGAGCGTCAAATGTTTATTCACCACTTGAACCGGCGAGTTTGTGTCAGGTGCGGAGCTCTGCAAGCTTGTGAATCCTCTCATTACAACAACGTGCAGATACGGTGTAAATAAGAGATTCATTGTGCAGAGAGCTTATTAATGTAACGTCGTGAGATCGCGATGAACTGAAGCGAGTGACATCTATAGTGATTATAGACGGAGCGCTCTTTCTCTTTCTGTCTCAGAACAGATACAGTATATTCACCTCAGTAAAGAAATTATTTCAACTCATAATTTTATTTGTCTTGATGTTTCAAAATGACTCTCTTGTGTGCTCTTCCTAGGCGCGCCAGCATGAACTATAAATGCAAATGAGCTATAAACTAAAAACGCGTATAAATGCACGAATGCCATGACTGGAGACATAATCGATTACATTTTCGATGTATTTCTTGGCAAACCCTGTTGTATGCATTAAGAACACTTTGAAAGCGGAACGAGTTGCATGGGATAATTTTTATGACATTTTAATCCTTTTTGTAAAAAGATTAAAGAAGTTTACAATTCAGTAAATGGAACAAGTGCAAGCATTTTTTTTAATAACGTCTTTTTGTGAGCGAAAAAATCGAAAAAATAAGTATTGAGTAATATACTTTAGATTTAGAACAGCATCAGGTTGATTATTCAGGCTACTTGAGTGGTGAAGGGGTAATAGTTATAATAAATAATAGTTATTATAGCTATAATAATGAGAGAGAGCTAGTGAGCAAAATAAGGGTTAGGCGTAAAAGAGCATATAGTTATTGTGTTGGGGCCCTGTACCTGAAATTTGCTTAGGGCCCCCTCCCCTCTTAATCATAAGTCTACCCCCCCCCCCCCTTCCTTTCCATACTCTCCCTCCTTGCTGAGCGTGGTCGATTTCGAAAGCGAAACCGCTAAAACAGCACACATAAGAAAGCGATTGCACGCTTTAGCGAGCGTCAAGCAACTGCACGCGATCACATATTGCACGCTTCTCACCGCACCCCCCCCCCACACACACACACACACAAAGTGATTTTAGCCCCCCCCCCTAGAAATTCAATAGAAGTGTCCTGGTGCCGGCTATGGGCCAAAAGTTCTTAAAATAATGTTTATGGAACTTTCTTATAACTTTATTAATGTGTTTATGCATTTTCATAACGCTGAGAGAGAACGTTCTCAGATCAGCATTCTCGGAACATCCTTAGAAAGTTATTTATGCTTGATGAACATTCTAAGAAACGCTTTTGTAACATTCAAATAATGTTCTAATTAGTAGAATGTTGAAAAATGTTTTGTAATCTTTTAATAAAGTTCTATTATGGCAAGAAAACAACACATTTTAATGTTCTTAGAATATATAAAAGAAAAGTTCAAAATCCTTATATTTTGGGTAAAAATAACATTAGAAAAAATTATTTTATCACCTTTAAATAACGTTCTAATTACACGAGGAAACTGAGCATTTTAATGTTTTAGAAACATTTCAAAACTATATTCTCACAGCGTTTTTATGAACTAAATTTGGGTAGAGAAATACAGATATTTTTTTTTTTTTGCATTAATATCAGTAAACAGAAGTGTGACTGAACTGTGATGTTTTGCAATGCAAAAATCTTATTCTTAATAAATATTTTGTCTTGTTTTCCAGTTCCAGTTTCCAAAACACTCAAAATAAGGCAGATTACTTAGAAGCAAGACATTCAAACTTATCTTCATGGATTATATCTTGAATACGGGTGTATTTTGTCAGATTTGTTTGTGATACTAGATGAGGAGTGTGAGAATTCAGTCCGTTCACTTGTTTATTACAATGCAAACTGGCCAGTTGTGTTGCTTTAATGAAAGTAAACTGATGCGGGATGAAATTATAATGGGCTTCACTGCCAAAAATCATATTCTTAATAAGTGTTTTGTGTCTTGTTGTCTAGTTAAAATATCTAAAAATATAAATTTACCAGCTCTTCATCCAGCAAAGTGAGAAAAACTGACAAAATACAGCTATATTCAAAGGACAAACAAGTCTTAAATATCTTATGCAATCATGTTTATAAGTATTTTCAGATGTTGTAACTGTAAAACGAGACATACAGGATTTTTGCCTAGCAGCACATGGTAATTCAGTCAGACTCCAGTTTTCTGCCATTAACTCAATGCTCTTGACTGACTGAGACCGATGGAGTCTGACGCAGCAGCACGGGGTGAGTATTGTGTCGTCTGACCCCCCCCCCCCTCCCCCTCCGGCTGTGAATCGCTCTCCACACGTCAGGAATCTGAGAAGCTTCAGGATCAAAGCAGGGAATGCAGAACTCGCTGCCAGAACAACCCCAATCATTGTGGAAATTTGTCCAGCAGAATCGAGAGCCACTCACCTGGAGATTCAGGAAAACATTCAGTCCAGCCGCTAGATGCTAATGTTGAATTCTGGGAAAAAAGTCAGAATTGCGGAATGCAAATGCTGGATAAAAGGTCAGAATTGAGAGATGTAAACAGAAATCTGGGGAAAAGTCAGAATTCCGAGATGTTAAAGCAGAATTCTGGGAAAAGTCAGAATTCCGAGATGTTAAAGCAGAATTCTGGGAAAAGTCAGAATTCCGAGATGTTAAAGCAGAATTCTGGGAAAAGTCAGAATTCCGAGATGTTAAAGCAGAATTCTGGGGAAAAGTTAGAATTCTGAGATGTTAAAGTAGAATTCTGGGGGAAATTCAGAATTCCGAGATGCAAATGCTGAATTCTGGGAAACAAAGTCAGAATTCTGAGATGCTAAAGTAGAATTCTGGGATAAAGTCAGAATTGAGAGATGTAAACAGAATTCTGGGAAAAAGGTCAGAATTGAGAGACGTAAACAGAATTCTGGGAAAAAGGTCAGAATTCCGAGATGTTAAAGCAGAATTCTGGGGAAAAAGTCAAAATTCCGAGATGTTAAAACAGAATTCTGGGGGAAAAGTCAGAATTCCGAGATGTTAAAGCAGAATTCTGGGAAAAGTCAGAATTCCGAGATGTTAAAGCAGAATTCTGGGGGAAAAGTTAGAATTCTGAGATGTTAAAGTAGAATTCTGGGGGAAAATTCAGAATTCCGAGATGCAAATGCTGAATTCTGGGAAACAAAGTCAGAATTCTGAGATGCTAAAGTAGAATTCTGGGATAAAGTCAGAATTGAGAGATGTTAAAGTAGAATTCTGGGGAAAAGTTAGAATTCTGAGATGTTAAAGTAGAATTCTGGGGAAAATTCAGAATTCCGAGATGCAAATGCTGAATTCTGGGAAACAAAGTCAGAATTCTGAGATGCTAAAGTAGAATTCTGGGATAAAGTCAGAATTGAGAGATGTAAACAGAATTCGGGGAAAAAGGTCAGAATTGAGAGATGTAAACAGAATTCTGGGAAAAAGGTCAGAATTCCGAGATGCAAATGCAGAATTCTGGGAAAAAGGTCAGAATTCCGAGATGCAAATGCAGAATTCTGGGAAAAAGGTCAGAATTGAGAGATGCAAATGCAGAATTCTGGGAAAAAGGTCAGAATTGAGAGATGTAAACAGAATTCTGGGAAAAAGGTCAGAATTCTGAGATGCAAATGCAGAATTCTGGGAAAAAGGTCAGAATTCCGAGATGCAAATGCAGAATTCTGGGGAAAAGGTCAGAATTCCGAGATGCAAATGCAGAATTCTGGGAAAAAGGTCAGAATTCCGAGATGCAAATGCAGAATTTTGGGAAAAAGGTCAGAATTCCGAGATGCTAAAGTAGATTTTTGAGGAAAAGGTCAGAATCTTTCTGCAGGACACAGTCTGCAATGAAATACAGCAGTTAATGTGCTAATATTGAATTAAAGCTTGAAGGGAATCATGCAGTAAAGCTAAAGTATCGTCCGCATTAGCATGTTTGCTTTAGTAATACAAACTCGTTTGTCAGTCGGTGACACGCTGTTCGCCAGCAGCTCCAGCACACAGACGCCAGGCCTGTCAGGCTTGGGTTTTGAGCTCTGATTGGCTGATGTTTGACGGTGGACTGAAGCCAGGTGACTGGCATATGCGTCCGATCCTTCCCTCTGTTTGTTGATTCTAGAGATTTCCTGTGCAAACGCAGCACAGCAGGATCACTCTATTTCAGCAGAGAATTCCTCAATTACATCAAATCTACTGAGCGGTTTATTTAATGGCCTCGGTTGAGTGAGGCTTTGTTTTTCTGCCAGGCTGCGCTAAATCGAAGTGAGCTTTAAACAAATATTTGATCTATTCTTTTCAGGGGATTGCATCGAATGATTTATTAACACTGCTTAAAATGATTTTCTTCCTCACTATTTTTGTCTTGTTTTACAGTACACATATCTAAGCATTCTTCAATCAAGATACACTTACTTGAGATGCAAAAAAGGTTTTGTTTTCTGAAAAATGTATCAAAATTAATTGAGTTTATGCTTAAAACAAGGAACAAATATCTGCTTGTTGGGTCAGAAAAATTTACTTAATTCAGTCAAAACAAGTTTATTTTTCTGACCCCATGCATTGGCAGATATTTGTGTTTGTTTTAAGCGAAAACTCACTTAATTTTGGTAATTTGTTCTAGAAACAAGACTTAATATATTATGTAATTGTGTTTTTTAAAATAAAAGTATCTTGATTTAAAATGTTTAGATGTTTTGCTTAAAAAACAAGACAAAAATAATAAGAAAGTTTACATGGTGTGAGTTGTTTATATCACAGTAATGAAAAATATCAAAATAAAGATATTTTCGCAATTAAAATTTAATTGAAAAATGGTCCAATCCAGTGAATATAATCTTGACAAATGTAAGATTCGTCGCCTCATTTGATTATTTTCTCTTTTATTTGGATCTTGATGTACTCACATCATAAAATCACATGGTTTGTATCAAATAAATTAATCAGTCTGACATCTGTGTGAATAAAATATATTATTAAATAATATGGTATTTTAAAATATTGTATATAAATGTAATATATTACATTCATATACAACAAAATATATTTTAATAATTATATACATTTATATACAATAAAATGTTATATTGCTTTGCATAAAATGTCAAATAAAGTCTTATTTTCAGGGGAAAAAATCTAATTTAAGTGACTTTCTGCATAAAACAAGAACAAATGCATTGACTGTTCTTCTCAGGTTCTTCTTCTGACTCATTGTGGAAGATCTGAATGTAATTATCATTGAGCCAAGAGCCTGTTCCACACCGGAAACTCTCAATTATTTATTAGAATGGATCAAAAAAAGAGGAAAAACTGCTTTAGATTTCCATTCAAAGAGCAAAATCCACCCGGAGAAGGAAGAGGTGGAGATTAAGAACTTGTGCTGGTTCTCTGCTGGGACGTTTGGAAGCAGTCCACAGCAAAACCACATCTTTGCCTAATTAGCAGAGTTTGTTGGAGCGCTTAGCCTGCAGGAGGCCAGCTGAGCTCTCAATCTTGTTTAAGGATTAAACGCTCGGTCCACACGTCATGAGTGCTTTCATTAGTGCAAATGTGCTCAACAGTTTCACGCACCCATGCTAATCCTGACAGTAGGTTCAGTCTGAAAATGAAGTATTCTATCATGAAATATGGAGGTTAGTTTATGGTTGTAAAACTAAAACCTGAAAATAACTTTCAGAGAACGTTTACTGAACATTATGTTCTTATGAGTACATAAAAACTCTGTTGCAAAGTTCTGGAATGTTCGTTTATGTTACAAAAAAATAAAGAGAACATTCCGAGAATGTTAAGAATTGGTTCCAAAAATAACGCAAATGGAACTTTAAACTAACGTTAGGAGTTCACAGAAATAACTTTATAATGCACATTTCCAAAGAAGAGCTCTTTAATATCTAAATTTTTTAAGTAAGCACTATGATCAAAAACAAATTAGTATTTTATATCAGCATAATGCTAAATATCATAATATAGATACTATTGCATCTTAAATTTATATGTTGATTAATGATACTCAAGAACTATATTCAATAAACTTATTTAAGAACATTTAGATATCTGTACTGGAAAGCAAGTCAAAATACTAAGAAAATATATATATGTGTATAATATTTTTATTTATTTTTTGCAGTTTATATGGAGTAAGCACTCATATCATTTATATCTGAGTAATACCAAATATATATTTTTGCATTTGAAATGTAATTTAAAAGTATTTACATGTTTAATAATTGTGTCTAGTTATACAAATGACTTTCCAAAGGAGAGCTCTTTAATATCTCAATAGTTTCTCGTGGATGAGAAGCAAACCGGGACTCTTGTATGTCAATAATTCTCTCGTTTGTGACTGTTTTTGTATCTTTAAAGCCCAGTTGATGCCTTGCCATGATGGGCTATGAAAAAGCAACATCTGAGCAATACATTTTTATTTGAGGCTTTTTTGGCTCTAAATATGTTCTGCTTATGTTCATCTCAAATATCCAATGGATGACGGCACACAAATCATTGGTGTGTTATGATGTGGTTTATGTATGCATTTGTTACTAGTCCTTCTCCTGCCGCAGAAGCCCATAAATCTGAAGATAAATTGCATAGTACAAGGAAAGTCCATTACAAAGCAGTGTAAGTGGAGGCCATTGATAGTTTACAACTCAATCATGTTGCTGAAAGCATTTTTACGACTCTCGGCCGTAAATATTGGGGCAGAGAAAGAGTAGATAAGAGCGAGTGCGATGGGCAGGTTTAGCATGTCTTCAGGCACGCTTATCGCGGTAAATCAGGTCTGAAGATATGATATCTGTGAGCAGAACGCCTGAGGAATAACTCACATTTCCACAAAGACTCGAATGGACTGTTTCCATTGCTTTTGGGAGCTGTGGACCTAACACAACATATTAATGTGCGATCAAGATGGTTTTTCTTGTCCAGATATATAGTCAGAGTTCAAGAGTTTATGCTTGAAACAAGAACAAATCATCAGATCATATTGAGACAAATGAACGTTGAGTTTTGAGTGAGATCTCCTGTGAAACTCAAGAAGAGACATAAGCGAGAAAACTGGGACTTTTTGTGACATAAAACATCATAAGACATACTATGAGAGTCATAATTATGAGATACAAATTCTAAATGATGAGATAGTCACAAGATCATTAATCTGCATGTCAAAATTTTGACTTTTCTTCTTATGAAATGACTCATAATTGTGACTTTTCATCTCATGACTTAATTTAGACTTAATTATGATAATATTTTCCACATTTTGTTGTGTTACAGCCTTATTCCAAAATTGATTAAATTCATTATTTTCCTAAACATTCTACACATAATACTCCATAATGACAACAAACATCACATGTACATAAGTATTCACACCCAAGAGCTCAGGTGCATCTTGTTTCCACTGATCGTCCTTGAGATGTTTCCACAACTTGATTGGA